>BSBK01007183.1:0-270000 GCA_027943335.1 Chamaecyparis obtusa | reverse complement strand
ATACATGCTTCTAGTGTCAATATTTTAAGCATAAAATTAAGGATCTATCATTAGTTGTTCCAAGGGTTAATAACCCTTTAAGGGTTCTTGAACCTCCACATGCTTTTGACGCTTCTAAACCAAAGGAGAAATGGACAATGTTGACTCACAAGGTGATTTATACCTCATCTAATAGTGTGCCAATTAAACTAAAAGATTTTTTTTCTATGTAGTCACAACATGTTGATTCAATGACTTCTTCAAAGGGAAAATATAGTGTCAATTTCATCAATACTAAGGTTCTTATTAAATCAAAGTTTGTACAAACACCTCAACTAATTTTTGTCCTCTCTTCTCAATTACATAGTTTGTGCCACTCTCATAGAGCTATTTTGGGTCCATGGAGGAAGGTGAGGTTGCACAAGAAAAACAAACTAGAATGGTAGGTTTTATTTTCAAAGGGCTTCATACTTCTGTAATCACCTAAAATTTGTCTAGTAGAACCGAAGCCCCCAATTTCAATTAAATTACCTTACAACACACCCTAAATCTCAAAGACATATTTTACTAGACATAATTATGTAAGCAACCTAAATAATCCCCCTTGCATAATTAAACTATTTCTAAAATCAAGCATAAATCATCTTTAAACTTAAGGAAATCATTTAATTGTCAAAACTTACCTTTAATATAAAGTTTTAGCGCTTTTAAATTAAAAAGAGCACTTTTTGAAAACTTAATCTTGATTAATTGAAAATTAAAAGGGGATTTTCTATTTTCTCTTACTCTCCAATCAATCTTGACCAATCAAAAATATTGAATCCTTTCACATGGATTGATATCTCTCTCACCACTCATCTCTACCTAACAAGAAGCTCTTCCTTGGCTCAAGGGTTCCATCTTGACAATCTTGCATCTTGCATCTAGATCATCTTAGTTATTGGATTACTTATTTTCTTGCATTCTAGAGTAATTCTTGTTATTTTGAATTCTTAGTTCTTAGTTGCTCATAGCTCTCTTGCATTTTTAATCTAATTTACTTTCTTGCATTGTTTATCATAACATAGTTTCTTGCATCTTCATTCTAGAGTACTAGTTTGCTTTACATCTATCCTAGCTTGGTTCTCTCATTTATCATTGTTAATCTTGCATTCTAGTTAAATCCTAGATTTGCATTGCATTTGAATCTTCCATCTTGGAGTAGTAAATTCACTAATCCTTCATGCCAAACTGATGAGCATTATAGAAAGGATTAAACTCGCTTCAACTAGGAAGCAATAAGCCACTTTTTAGGGTTTAGTTGGTTTATTTGATAAGGACCCCTATAGTTAAACTCTTGATTTAATGGCTTATTGAGTGTTGGTTGCATTCCAATTGAATACCAATATTTAACCACACATTTTTGGTGCCCACTGTGGGGCTTGAATCAATTTTTGGTCTCATTTCTTATAGGATATTTTTCTTCATTATCTGAAACTATGATGAATATCGCACCCAGTGGCCTGGATTATCGTATGACATGACATTTCATCGCATGCAGTTGTGAGTTCTATCATATGATAATATGGTTTAAGGTGTTTTATCACAATCCAGTTATGGGTTTCATCGTACGACAAAAGAACTATGGCTTTCATCATGTGGCTTTATGAGTTTTATTGTACGATAATATGGTGTTAACTGTGTTTCATCATATCAAAAATAGAGATCATATTTAGGGGTCTATTTGTTGAGATTTTTGGATTTTAGTGCTTTATTTGGATTCATCTTGGCTTTATCATTCTATTTTGTAGAAAATAACAGGTTTTTACAAGGTATTTGAGAGAAAATTTATTTGTAAAATTTGCCTACATGGCTTTATTTTGAGACTACGAATTTTGTGTGATTGTGGGACGCTTGCCAAAGACATATCTTGGAGATTACTAAAGCTATTTGTGTTTTAGGTTTACTTGGAGATACAAATCAACATTTTGTTTTCATAAATTTGATTTTCTAGGCATCTAGCTTAATTAGGAGGCTTCTTTTCTTGTGACTAGTTGAGTAGTAGGAGAGTATTCCCTTCACCTCCTAGAGGATGAATCATAAATATTGACCTACTTGATTTTTCACTTACAAAAAATCTTTGGTATATGAAAATGTGCTTGATGTGCTTGGGAGAAGCTATGGAGTAGGAGAGTATGCTCTTTTCCCTTGTGGAAAATTAGAAATCTAGAACTTCACTAGCCTATCTACTTTCCCTTTCATTTTACCTTTAGACGGTCTATCCTTGAGGTAAAAATATCACAAGAATGACCCAAGTGGGACAAACAAAATCTACCTCATCCAACCCACTATAAAATGTATGCCTTGTTGGCCAAAAACCACAAAGATGTAGCTATTAACTGTGTTGGGCCACTTGTTTGACCAGGAGAACACACACGAGAGTAATGTGTAGGGTCGAGAGGTATCAATGTTGCTTGCAAGACTACTTTTATTTGAAGCATGTGTAGGTCTATAGGCCTCAATTCCACTAAGAGAAACTACAAGGGATATTTGTGAACGGATTCCCTTATTACACACCATTGGTTAGAAGCTACCTGATTCACCTCCGAAAGTATCATAATCTTTGTGCAAGGATTGATCCAAGTGGACTTTACCTAGATCACCCCAAGACTACTCCCCATATGTATTCCCTTGGATGCTATCCTCATAAAATCCAACATCACTTTGTGTGATGCGAAGGAATACCAAGTTCTGGGAAAAGATTTTGATACTATCCTTGATCTTAGGTAGTCTTTTCTTGACATTTCTTAGAATGTGTTGAGACCCATGAAAATCTTTGTAGAATATACACTTGGTGCTCTTGGCATATTGCAACACCCCCATTATACCTCACATGTTCTTAGGTCCCCAATGTTGTTTTGTCCTTTGGTGGATTTGTTTGAAGACTCTTGTTTGATCATGATATTGCTTGCTTTGAAATATTCAGACCTAATCTAGAGACACTCAGACTCATCGCGGATTTGAAACCAAACTCATCCAGATTGGTCAAAATTCTTGAAAATAGTGGTTAATTTCTTTTTCGACGTACTGTCATTTAAAAATTGGTGTTCTCAATTGAGTGAGTCCTTGCTAGTGATTTGATCTCTCTTCACTCTTGTTTTAAGATCTTGGAAAGTACTCTGGTTATTATCTCAAAATACCTCATTTGAAATTCAAACCTTGCTCAAACTTTGTCACAAGTGCCACTCAGTAGGAATTCAAGCCTCATTCTCGGTACTTTTGATGCAAGAGCATCCTTAGGCAGATGGAAATCTTGTATCAACCAAATATATGTTAGAGTTGGGTTTTGGCTTTCAATGTTTGAAGTGGAAATCTCAGTTAGAGACCTAAGATTCTTGGTCATTTGGTGGTAGTTCTCAGTTGGAATATGTGTTACTTCATCAACAGACTCGATGAATGAGTTTGTGCTCAGTAACTGCTTTGGGGTTGGTGAAATTTTCATGTTTTGATTCACTTACGAGCTCAGTCTTTGTTTTGGTGTCCTATCACCGAGTGGCATCAGTAGCTATTCTATGTTTCTATGTTGATGTTCTAACAAGCTCAGTGGTCTAGTTCACTGATGGGTTTATTTTTATTGTTTTGGTTGGCTGACATGTGCATTTAATTTGGGTCACATTCCTCATGATCTATGGATTGACCATTGGGATGCATGAGGACCTAAATCGTGGTTGGATCTTTCTCCTCTATGAATTTAATGACTGTTGCAAGCTAAAATGAAATATAACACATTTTTTCATGATTTTCTTGGAGCCAACTAATTGTTTTATGATTTCTAATTTACATAAGGTCAACTTGTGGCCATGGATAGCATGGAAGGTAGGGAGGTAGCAGGAAAAGTGTGTATTTAGAAACTAGTGGCTAAGTGATGTCTTAGGAAAAAAGAAGGTTGCTTGGTGGCTTGCAAGCTCAAGTATAGATTTGTCTTGGAATTTCTACCAGATTATTATGAGGATATAGAATCTGGGCTAGCTAGGGAGTAGTTGGATCCTATGAGATCTTGTTGTATTTGTTGGTGTATTGTTTGTAACTGGGAAGGCCTTACAACTCATCATGTTGCATGAAATTTGAATATAATTTGATTATTTCCTGATAATACATAGTTGTTATTTCATTACATATTTCTATTTCTTGTGTTTTCTGCTATGTTGTATCTTTGCTGCAAGAATGCATCTCTTGTGAGATCTCTTTGGTCTTGGTTGCATTGGGTGGTATTAGAGAAAATTTTGATCTAGTTGGGGACTTATTAGAGTCATGGTTGATCTAGTTGGGGACTTATCAGAGTGAAGGTTGATATGGTTGTGGAATCATCAGAGTGAAGTTACAATTCCTTTAGAGATTCCATATGATCCGAGTTGCAAATCCATGTTCTAGGACTTGCAAAACCCTTTCTGGTTGCTTGTGTGAGGTAGCAGGTTACAATGTGACTTGCATACAATTTGGAGGTTGTCATAGGGTGGTCAGGTTTGGGATTTTTTGCAAAGGTTTTTCAAAATCTTGTAAGATGCCTCCGACAAGATTGGACCCTAGGGAAATCGTAGATCTCTATGATGCGGTGGAGACAAAGATAATAGAAAAGGTTAGATAGGATGTCAGATCTAAGATGGAAATGATGAATAATGAGATGATCACCAAGATCATGAGAGCTATAGCTATTTTACTAAGGAACCTCAGAATAGAGGGTGGTTATGAATAATTTTTTGAAGATTTTGAGGCTACTGGATCTAGTGGAGAAGACAGAGTTGATCGGGTGGAGAGATCTATGGAAGATAGAGTTGGTCAGTTGGAGAGATCTATGGCTTAGTTGAGTACAAGTCACCAGATGGAGGTTTCTAATTTCTCAAGTACATTGAAACCCAAGGAACTAATTGATTGGATAGGTGAGTTAGAAGACTACTTTGAGCTAGAACACATTGGAGATCCTCTCAGAGTGAGGTTAGAATAGACTAAGTTGAAAGGACATGCTGCTTTGTCATGGAAAGAATTGCAAAGAGATAGAGAAGAAGAAGATGAGATAAAGATAACTCAGTCAAGGTTGATGGTGGAAAAATTGAAGGCTAAGTTAATTTCTACCGACTATGAACTTGAGTTATTCAAGAAGTTACAAAACCTAAATAAAAAGGAGATGACTATGAAAGACTATACCGAGGAGTTTTACAAGCTAAATATTTGGTTTGGACATAGAGAAATTTCCAAAGAAAAGGTGGCTAGGTATATTAATGGTCTAAGATTGAATATCCAGGATGAAATTGGCATGTTGAAGATCGATTTAGTTGAGGATTCTTCCCAATATGCTATGAAGGAAAAAGATAAGTTGAAGAGGAGACATCAAGGTAACTCCTGAGGGAAGGAGAAGCAAGAAAAGTCAGGAAAGGACAAACTAATAGTTGAGGATGGACCGAAACCTATTGAACCAAAGAGAAGGATAGGTAGAGGTTGATTGAAAGGTACTTGTTACAACTATGGAGAAGGACATAGGTCATTTGAATGTCACCATGCAAAAAAGAAGGTCGGTAATAATAGGAATGTTGTGGTGAATGAAAATGTACTAAATGAGCCTAAGGAGGAAAAAATGTTGGTCCAGAGAACATTGTTCGGTAAGAAGGTGATGGAACCTTGTAAAAGAATAAATTTGTTCAGAACCCCATCCAATTCTAGAGGTAAGTGCTATAATTAATTTTGGATAGTGGTAGTACCGATAACCTAGTTGTTGAGGAGTTAGTTTGAAGAGAGTGAGGCATCCTTGTCCTTATAAGATCAACTAGTTACAAGATGAACAAGCTTTAGAGGTAAGGGGAGCAGTGTGTTGTTGATTTTTAGATTGGGTAGTATACAGATCAAGTGTTGTGTGATATTGTGGACATGAATACTTGTCATATGTTTCTTGGTAGACCTTGGTAGTATGATTGTAAGGTTGTACATGATTGTGTCAAGAATGTATTCACTATTGAGAAGAGTGGTGGGAAGTTTTCCCTGATTTCTTTACAGGATACAAAACTCAGTAAAAGGAATCTGAGCTTTGGTAGAAGAATTGAGTTGAAGGATTCTCAAAAGGTTAGAGATCAGCAAGGAAAATAGACCTGTGGCATACTGGGGAAAGATGTGAGAAGGAAAGGAAAATAGTTGTCAGTTATAGGGAAGGATTCAAAGAAGTCGAATAGAGCCAAGAGTGTACCATTTGAGGAATCAAAGGACATGTATATCAAGAACCAATTTAGGATTTATGTTTTCAATCCCAAAAGATATTCATTGAGCTACTAAGAACATATTTTTTCACCCAGGGTGTTTGATGTAGGAGCATCCTTGGGTAGTTCGTAATCCTGTATCAACCAAAAATATGTTAGATTTGGGTTTTGTCTTTTAATGTTTGAAGTGGCAATCTCAGTTGGAGACCTGAGATTCTCAATCATTTGGTGGTAGTTCTTAGTTGGAAGATGTGTTGCTTCATCAACGACTCGGTGAATGATCTTGGTGGATGAGTTTGTGCTTGGTAACTTCTTTAGGGTTCTCAGTGAAATGTTCTTGTTTTGGTTTACTGAAGAGATCAGTCTTTGTTTCAGTTTCCTATTGCCTAGTGGCATTAGTAGTTGTTCTATGTTGTTCTGTTGTTGTTCTGACAATCTTGGTGATCTGGTTCACCAATGGGTTTATTTTGATTATTTTGGCTGACATGTGCATTTAATTTAGGTCACATTCCTTGTGATATGGTTTAATTGTTGGGATGCGTGAGGACCTAAATCTAGATTGGTTCTTTCTCCTATGTGAATTTAATGACTATTGCAAGTTGACATGAAGGATAACACATTTTATCATGAGTTTCTTGGAGTCGACTGATTTTTTTATGATTTATAATTTTTAAGGCCGACTTGTGGCCATATTGTATAAAAGGAGGGTATGGGTAGCATAGAAGGTGGGAAGGTAGCAGGAAAAGTGTGAGTTTAGAAGCTAGTGGCTAAGTGTTGTCTTAGGAAACAAGAAGCTTTCTTGGTGGCTTGCAAGCTCAAGTATAGATCTATCTTGGAGTTTCTACCAGATTTTTGTTGGGATGCAAATATGGACTAGCTAGGGAGTACTTAGATCCTTTGAGATCTTGTTGTATTTTCTGGTGTATTGGCCATAATCAATAATGCCTTATAGCTCGGTATGTTTCATGAAATTTGAATGTAATCTAATGTTTTCTTGACAATATAGAGTTGTTATTTGGTTACATCTTGATGTTTCTTTGTGTTTTCTGATGTGTTGTCTCTTTGCTACAAGACTAGACATCTCTTTTGAGATCTCTTCATTCTTGGCTACATCAACCTTGTACTTAGTTTTCCTAGCTACATCAACTTGATCACAAGTATCACCTAGTAGGCATTTAGGCCTCATTCTCTATACCTTGCACCTCATTTTAGCTACCTTTTTAATCTATTTACTAAACCTTGAGACTAGAGCTATCATCACCTTGACCTTCTTACACTAGCTTAGTAATCTTATTACTATCAGTTTGTTAATCTCATCTTTCATTCCCCCATCAAGAGACCTAAAACAATCTCATCATGGTTTAAAAAAAGTGGAATAGATCCTATAACCATAACAATAAGAAAGAAGAGATTCTTATTACAACCTTATCAAAGAAAATCCAATCTTTGAAATCTGACATTCAAGACTTGAAGAAATAAAAGGATACACCCTCTAATGAGTATTCATTGAGAGATATCTATCTTTTTCTCTTTGATAATGATTAATCTATATCTTCATCTTCTACAAGCAAGGGCACTTCAAAATTTTACATCAACTCTACCTTTGAGAAATATCAAATACCTAACAATCCAATCTCTTATCAAGAACATCTTCATGACCAACCTATCTTTCATCAAGAATCTATTCTACTAATCCATGATAATCAAAGCTTTGAACAAGAAAATGAAGAGGTTACATCACTTTTGGCTAAGACTCTTACCTATCAATCCTATGACAACAACAAATATGATCATCATGAGCTTGAATCTTAGATTTCTTTGACAAAAATGAGGGAATGTAAATGTCTATTGGATAGATCTTTCATTCCTCTGGGATAGTCTTATGAATTAGCTTTGGAAGAATTGCTTAAAAATAATCTCATCACATTACCACCAACCACTTCAAGAGGACTTTCATTCTTGAGTACTTACTATGCATATCATCAGAATAATGAGCATAAAACTTCATATTGCATGGAGTTGAAACATAAAATCTAAGATCTCATTGATGATGACATAATTGAAATTGAGAATCTTAATGACTTATCTAAAGAAGATATTACTCTCAAGTTTGATCAAGCCCCTTCCATGCTTCAAAGCTCATAGATCCCAAGCTTCCTTATGCTTCAATGTCTACCATACCTATCCTAATGTTCCTTCATTAGCCCTTCATGAACCCCTCATACATATATGAACTCCTATTTCATCCCTAGAAGTGGTTCCATGTCAAGAGGAGAATCTGAAGTGTTAAGAAATAAATATCGATAAAGATCAAGATTGAGAGACCATCCATCCTTATCCAATGGTTGACCAAATTCCCATATCCCAAGAGTCTCATGATGATCCCTTCATCCTATTTATTTTCTTCCAATATGATACACCTCCACCTCAAGAGCCATGTAACCCTTGATCTCCTACATTCTTTTCACTTTCTAAGAAAGATCAAGATAATTCTTCCATCATCTCTAATGAAATTATTGAAAATTGAGAGAAAAGTACTCTTCTTACATTATCCAAAGATCCTTGTCAAGATCAGAATATCCCAGCAACTCCTTTTCATAATCCTCCACATCCATCTCAAGAATATCCCATTTTTCCTACTATTTGGCATAAGAATAAACCCTCCCAAGCTCCAATTGCACCTATCAAACTTTCTCCTATAAAAGCTACCCACAAGCCTATTGGTATAAATAAAAATCTTACAGATCAGAGACTTGGCCATGTTGGTCACTCTATAGATGTGAATATCCCTATCCATTATCTATTTTCATCCTCCAAATCCATCCTTGGTCCTTATAACCAAAAGATAAAACCTTCAAACCTTCCATCTATATTGGTTCCCTATATCCCCACATCTACTATACCTCTCGCTTCTAGCTTGTCATCCACTTCCTCCATCATACCTCAAGATCAAAAAAAACATACATCCTTGAGAAATTTCCATCCAACCATCCATCTAAACCTATCATATCAGCCTCATTCGTTGATAATTCCCAAGTCTTTTAGAAGCAATTTGGATGTACAACATAAAAATTAGAAATACAAGAATCCACTTGCATATCAAGATCACCATATCCTATCTAATAGACATGTGACTAAAAAGAAAATTGAAATATTTAAGAGACCACAATGGTCCTCAAAGAAAAGAAGAAAAACAAAGACAATATGGGTTCCTAAATCCATTATGGAAGAATTGCAATCAAAAGCATCTAAAAGTAAATAAAAATAAAAAGCTATGTGGATTCCCAAGTCTCTCTTAATGGACTTGGATATAAAAGAAAAAACAAAGTTGGCATTAAATATTTCAAACACTTCCACTTTGCATCCTTCCAAACATCTTACATCCTCTCCTTCATCCATTTTGGGTCCCTATGTCCCAAGATCTGCATTACTTCCTACATTAAAATCTCAAGCTAGCCAATTCCTTCTCCCTCCAACTTTCCACTACCCTTCAAGGTGTGTGTTGATGTTGATCTTGTCACCCTTTCCACCTACTCCTACAAAGACCTTTCAATACCCTATCCACTATCCAACACCTACGTATTATCCTTCCATTCCCCTTACCCCATCTTACACATAAATCCTTAGCCATCATCTACCATATCCTCCATATCTTTCTCTTTCATCACCCTATCAGCATCTTTAGACATATCTTTCAGTGTCCTTGGCCCATCATAGCATATATTTTCAAAGGAGCATTATCCAAAGAGCATCAAGCTTGACTTCCTCCAAAAACATATTATAAGAAAAATGTGCCTTGGTGAACACCTAGAAATAGGTGCCTTGGTAGAAAAATTAAAGAGAAATAAGTCCATCCTGTGGTGAAAACCACTACTTTTGGCACCTTGGACAAGTACCATGATGAAAACCTGGAAAACAGATGTCATGTGTAGCTCCTCCCTCTTGCACTCTACACTTGGGGGAAAGATTCACCCACACTAGCTATTTCATATTCAACCATACTTCCTCTTTCACCTTTGATCTTGACAAGATTGAACTATCCATGAGAAACATATATCCTTCCATCTTCTATCATTTCCTTCAACTAACTCACTTGATTCCATCAATGCTACCCTATCATGATCTTGCTTATCCAAATTGGCCATCACTGTTCCTAAGCATCCTTACCCTTATCCCAAATCATTAACTTATAAACTCTATCACCCTTTATCCTGATCATGCTATCCTATCACTATCATATCCAAATAAACCCCTTGGTCTTGATCAAAATGAAGAACAAAAAAAAATTCAAAATTTGTTAATGGGAGTCTCTTGACATGTCCACTCTTTTGGACCAGATTCTTTCATGACACCAGGTCATTATCCTATATTCTATCCAACATCGCTTAAATGAGCCTACATTGCTATATTCCCTTTCCCTAGCTTGGGTAATCTTGAGGAGACTATCCCTGAGGGTTTCATTCACCCACTTCATCCCTTATTATCTTTTTGCTTCATTCATCAACTTTCTAATCCATCTATCATGTCCTATACCGTGCTAGACATTGGGGGCAAACCAATGTGATCTTTCTTGAGAATGAGTAATCTCTAAAAATTGAAAAATTGAAAAATGTTCTTGAAAAAATCCTTATAAGCATATAACATCCTAAAAAAATGAGCATCCTAGTGAAAACTTGGAAACAGGCGCCTTGATGTATCCCAAAAAAAAAAAAATCAAAAAATACTAAAATAGCAAAAAAATGAAAAAGAATAAAAAAAATATTAAAAAATCAAAAAAAAAAAGAAAAATGTGCCCTGGTGAAAACCTGGAAACAGGAACCTTGGTAGAAAAAAAAAAATCCCAAGTGGTGAAAACCTGGAAAATGGGTGTCACTTGTAATTAATGCTCCATTTGTCAACACGTGGTTGAGTTCTCATGTTCTCATCCATTTCATTTCCACTTTTCGTCTTGCTTGTGTTGTCATGGGTTGGAACTAGTCTTAGCCTTGTCCTCAATTCTTACCTGTCACCTAGGGGAAATCTCAAACTACCTATCTGAGCAGTCAAAGCTTTATCACTTGGTTGATCTCTTGAGCTTAACCCAATTCAGTATACCAATCTTCCCTGAAGGACAATTTACCATTGACACTACTTGGTATTTCTCAACACCCTAATCCTACAATGTTTCTTAACACTACCAATTTGGGCATCACTAAATTTCTTAACACATATTAGATCTACCTCACACATACACTTTGAGAATAGCACAAAGGTGTTCCTTAACCCCCAACACAAGCTACATTCTATAAAATTGAAAGCAATTGAGATATGCTTAATTATTTTCTTTTGTCCTGCCTATTATCATTGATTCTCACTTGGTATGTCTTCTAAGGTCGCTCGATGATGTCAAATTGACTAGAGATTCATGACTGGGGACATAAAAATGTTTCTTTGATTTCTTCTCGTGGTGTGATTTCAATGATCCTAAGTGGACTAATAAATTGGGTTTTTGTGGTAAGAGCCTCCATCATGATTGGAACACCGCACATACCTCGACCCTCTTTATTTTGGACACTCAGGTGAGGTTGAAATTATCTCCTTGTTTGTTTCTTGTGTGTAGAATGTACGATGACATCCCTAGTTATCTTGGTAGCTTTTGTCTTGATACAAGTGTTATCCTACAACAACAAACAACAAATCATGTTCAAGTCATCTTAGCGATCATGTCTTGATGCTTACATGTGTTTCCTACATCTTATCCAATATGGTCGTATTCATATCTTCATGGTTGCTCTTGCACCAGTGAAGGTTGTACTAACCCCGATGTCCCGAACACTCAAATGATGATAAATAAATAGCTATAGGATCAATGACTTGACTCTTGTCTTAGGTTACATTCCATTCTAGGGCTGCATTTCAGTTGTTCTTTCTTTTTTCTCTTGAGCCATCCTTCCTTTCTCTCCGTCGATGTGATCAACTACAATATCTTTCATTGAATTTGACTAGTATCTACACAAACCATGGTCATTATCATCATAAAAGGGTCCTAGAGTGCTAAGATTTCATCATCACATATATAACTAAGTATGGAGAAGAACAATAAGAGATACATCAAAATAAACATGATATCAAAGTAGAAGAAACATTACTATCTACATCTACTCTATTAGTGACAACACATGAAGTAAAGATATGCATATCAGCATCATAAGATATATATATCAATGAAATAAAAGGAAGGATAAATTAAAGCATACATGAGCATACATAGAGATCAATACATAAGTGTCAACAGATAACAATTATAAATTAGAATATCTTACAAATCTATATATATCTCAAAAAAAATGTATACAAAAATGGTGCATCCTCAATGCAAATATATCAAGAGAAGTACATCAAAATGTTAGAGAAAGGAGATAACATAAGAGAGGGGGAATCGGGAGTGGCTCCCTCCCTCTGCTTGATCTCGAGGTGGAGGAGGAGGGGCATCTACCCTAGCTGGTGCTAGCACCGGTATAGCTCCCTTGACAGACTGAGAAGAAAACTATGAATATGAGGGTTCTCTCACCTTAATAGGCACCACCCCAATATACAACACATAATAGTAATTTGAATGGGAGGCTTGATATGTGCTCATCTACTCTAGCTTATCGCACACACTATAGAGCTCATGAATCTGATGATCTTTGTCCTACTCCACTAGCTGTAGTTGTGCCTCGACCACTTCTCTTTATGTCTTGGCCTTTTCCAAGTCTTATCTGAGTTGTTCCATCATCTCTCTAGTACTACCTTGTAGTTACTCAACCCTCGGTGCCTCATCAGGTGGAGCCTACACTGCTTTCTCCTCATCCTTATCCCCAGAATCATCCCCCATTGGCCTATCCTACCTCTCTCTAAAGGAGGTGTCCTCTTTCCACCTTCTTCCTGACTAATCTCTCTCCCTCATCCTCCTCTATATCCTCCTTCGCTGCCACTACCACCCCCACTATCCCCAAAGACCCTCTCTCTCCCCTAGGCCTCTATTGATCTGATGCATGTCCATGACTAGTGATGGCCCTTGTAGATCCATGTGGCCTCCCACCTTGTCCCCTAGCAGCACCTCTAATGCAAGGAGAGATGATAAATAGGGCTAAAGGCTCACCCAAGTACCAGATCACCTTGTAGAATCACAACATGGAAGAAATAACACAAAAAAGGAGAGAAAGGAAGTAGATCATTTTCATTTACTCATTCAAACTTGATACATGTTGGGATGTGAGGCCTTCCCAGTTATTCATAATACAATGGAAAACAATTATATAGAATAGCACAATCCTCATTAAATGACTTCATAAATTCAAAAAATTCTTCCCCTTTAGCACTCCTCTTCTGTTGTCCAGGAATATCTTTCAAGTCTGATATACCTCTCGGTTGTATGCCACTAACAATTTGAAAAGGTGTCTTTCCAATAATCCTATTTATTGAATTATTGTATGCAAACTCTTCTTGTGCCAACATTAAATCCAAATTACTCAATTTGTCTCCAGCTAAGCATCTCAATAGATTATCCAAACTTCTATTTACAACCTCTATTTATCCATTAGTCTATGGATGAAATGTAGAGCTCTACTTCAACTCAGTGTTTAGCTTCTTCCATAGTCTTCCAAAAATAGCCAATAAACTTACTATCTTGGTCAGAGATGATACTCCTCGATAATCCATGCAATCTAACAATCTCCTTGAAGGAAAGATCTTCTATATGCACTGCATCTAATGTTTTCCTATATGGTATGAAATGTGCCATCTTGGAAAATCTATCCACAACCAAAAAAATATGGAGTCATTACCTCTTGTTGTCCTCAGTAATCCAAGAACAAAATCCATGTTGATATCGCTCCAAGGTTTCTCAGGAACAAAAATTAGTGTATACAATCCAGTATTTTGACTTACTCCTTTTGCAACTTAACAAACTTCATAACTCTTCACAAATTTCTGAACATCCTTATACAACTACGGTCAAAAATACCTTTCCTTAAGAAAACTCAATGTCTTATCAATGCCAAAGTATCCAGCCAAACTAATACTATGCTTCTCCTTTATCAAATTAGTTCTCATTGATCCTCTAGGTATACATAGCTGAAGTCCTTTGAACAACATATCTTCTTTAATGAAATATTTTTCCCACTTACTCGGTTGATCAAGAATAGGCTCTCTACACATTCTCCATAGCTCAGAAAAATCAAGGTCAATTTCATACAAATTCTTCATAACATCAAAACCAAGAACCTCAAGTCTCATTTTAGTCAACAAACATCTTGTACTCAATACATTAGCAACTTGGTTAGATAGTCCACTTTTATTTTTTATCACAAAAGTAAAATTCTACAAAATACTCAACCCATTTCATATGTCTTTGATTCAACTTATTTTGTTTACACAAATATTGTAAATCCTTATGATCAGTATACAACACAAATTCCTTTGGTATCAAATAATGTCTTCATTTCTTTAGGTATGATGGTTTGAATATGGACCTTGAGAAGATTAAAGCCATACTTGAGTGGCCTACACCTAAGAATATTGGTGAGGTAAGATCATTCCATAGTTTAGGTCATCGGTGGGATCATCCTCATCAGGTCAGGGAACTCTCTCTGTCAAATCTGTAAAGCGAGGGAAGGGATGATCGATGCAGTATTATCTAAATGTCGGAGTCACCCCTACATCTATAATGGTTGAGAGATAATCCTAGTCCACCTTGACTAGATCTTGCAGCTCATGTACTTCAATGGCATACATTGGTCATGGCCCCCAATCATCCTCCTCGTTTGCATACTAGGCATACGTAAAAAACTTAGTGGGTGTGTCCTGACACCGCCCAAACTGGCACTAGACACTTCTGATGCAAAATCACTCCATGATGGGAGCACTTGTGCAAGACAGATGTTACATGTAAAAATTTAGAAAGGACAAGATATATCAAAGCTAAAACTATATTGACAATGCTTCAAGAAATCACAAAAGGACTCACCTCACAATCAATGGCATGCTTCTGAACATAAATGAATACTCACGGGAAAAGCTCATCCACCTCTTGTAGCCTATATATGGCCACCATACTACTGTGGTTATATCATCAAATTGTCACCACCAAAATGAGGTCTTTCCCATATTGGGTTGTTGTATGTAACTTGTGTATCAAAAAATATATGGCATACCCACTCCTTGGGCATCTTATGCAATGGGAATGTTCTCCCATGCCCAGATCTATAAAAAAATGACTCTGGCCACCATGCTCTTCCCACGCTGGTAAGCGATCTCATGTAACTCATAGTACATGTTGTAGATTAGGGAGGTTCCCCAATTGAATCATCACAACCTTATCAACATGTCATAAAGAATGTGGCCCCATCAGCACTAGAATCCCTATTGGCTCTAATCGGGGACCACCACACAACCAATCAGGCCTGCTAGAATACATGTCAATGGGTGTTACAATTAGTGGTTGTCATTGCACCAATAGATTGATCTTTTAATGCCTGATACAACCACTAGACTTATAGAAGACATAGTAGGTGGTTAAGCCATGTCATGAATCCTAAGGGGAGCATTGACCTTTATGTCAACAATCTCCCCCTCAGCACTACTCGAGGGGATTTGAACTTGTGACCAAGTTCTGATATCACTTTTTACATGTAGTGGTTTTCGTTGCACCAACATATCGACCTATTAATGCCTCATATAACCACTAGACTTATAGAAGACATGAGAGGCGGTTAATCCATACCATAAATCCCGAGGGGAGCACTGACCTTTAGGCCAACAATGGGTACTCTTACCCATACTGATTGATCATGTAATCCCATGGCATATGTCACTCCATGATCATGTCATCAGCCAATATTCCCCTACATAGCTACAATACCCTCTGAAGGATCCTAATCATAGTAAACTAAGTCACCTACCACTAGTAATCATAGGATATGGTACACATCCTCCTGGTGTCACTGTGATCTCACCGGTTGGAAGATGGAATGTGTTGTACTCTAAATGGAAGTTCTCTACTAGTGTTGTGAGTAATATGTGGTTCACACGGATATTAGGAAGAGTCAAGAGCTTACCTAGCCCATACTAATCAAGCACATATAGGTCATCAAGGGAAAGCAATTGAGCCAATTGAAGTGCCTGTGGGTATGCACATCGAAAGATCAGATCAGGAAGGCAAATCTACAACACAAAAAATAAGGAAAAGCATCAATAAGATCAATATAAATTGAACATCAAGCTATCAATAATCAACAATTAAGCATATTTGAAAGGAAACGAAGCTACAACGGAAGACAAAAAATATCCTACAAAGGATAAAAATTGATTTTTAGTCCATATGATGAAAGAGTTGACCCACATATATCATACAATGAAACTCAACAAAGGGGACAATACTATTTTTAAATACAATAAAGTTCCTTGTATCGTACGATACAAGGGTACCTCTTGTATGAGAAAACTATGAATTGGAGATGATACACATTTTATAACCATTTTATCGTATGATAAACCTCAAAGAGGCATGTGATACAATTCTTGTATCGTACGATAAACCACAACAAAAAACCTAAACATGGCTAAAATCAAGCAAAACAACAAAAATTGATCAAATTACAAAGTGGGATTGGATACTTACTGCTACATTGTATGCCCGAGGCTGGTTGTGACATCTCTATAACTCAAATTGGTGATTTTAGATAGGAATCAACATCTTAATTTCTTTAGAGGGCTCAAGGCTATCAAAGTCAATTGTAGCATATGATTTAAAAGTGACCCCTTCGGGTCCCTTTTATAGATTTTGACCTAATTTTCAAAGTGCTCAGAATCCTGTGAAAATTGCACCCCTAGCTAATTTTGACACTTTGAATCTATTTTCATGATCAAAATTAAAAGTTGAGATCATTTACCTAGTCAAATTTAAAATTCAACCCTTATTGGTCAAACACAATTGACCACTGACGCTATCACTTCACGCTCGCTTTTGCCTTCATTTATCAAACCTTTGAGGTCAATCTTATGCAAATCTATCAAAACTAAGTGATTTTATTTTGCTCAAACTTGGTCAAAATTTCATCAAATCTAGTTAGTAGGACCTTAAAATAACTCCAAACAAGCTCAAATCTATTTTGAATCTATTGAGCTTTACATATTCACTCAATCAAATTAGGTTCTAACCTCTCTACCTCATTTTGATTTTGATCCTGAGGGGACATGATAATATAGAAAATCTTCTTCTGCAAACCAACCCTACTCAGAAATCAATTCAAGCTTCATGGCTTAAGGCATCTCATCTTCATCAGGAACCACATCAAGTTGAGATTCTTTTCATCTCTCTGAAAGAATGATCTCACCGCTTCATATCAGGTCACTCCACTAGTACGTTTGACATAGTTTTTCTACCAAATTTTTTGACCATGAAATAAAAAGGTTTTGGTTGGTCAAATTATAGAAGGAAAACTTTCATTTTTTTTAATCCATGCCCATGTTAGTCAAAATTTTGACCAATACCATGTACGTCGAAAGTTCGACTAACACAGACATAACTTAAAAAAACAAGATTTCATTTCTCATTTCAAATAAACATGGTGAATTTTTTCAAGGGTTGTAGCACGTGAATTACTGTGATCATTACTCCATGCTCTATTGTGTCCATGGCATTGAGTTCATTTCTTTGGATGATTTGATTCAGCACTGTGTATAGGGGTTGCAGTTTTTATCTAGACTTGGACCTTTGATCTTCGAGCTTGGTTTTGGAAACTTGGCTTTTCCTCTCCTTATCAAATAAACACGGCAAATTTTTTCAAGGGTTGCAGCGTGAAAATTACTATGATTACTGGTTAATTACCCTATTCCAAAGCTCCCATCATTAATTACTAGTTAATATGAATAGACACGACTGGCATCATTTCATTATTGGTTGATTGGCATTGTTTCATTATCTTACACAGTGATACGAATAACCACAAATTAGTGGTTATCGTAACACATTAACAATGTTTTACGATAACCATTAATTACTAGTTATCCTGTCATCAAGCAATTGACTAAGTTGATCTTAACAATGACTGGTTAATTACCCTATTCCAAAGCTCCCATTTTGGCATAGGTAGGAAGGATGCTGGCAAAGGTTGTGGAATTTATCTTTACACCTGCCATTTGCATTTTCTTGAAAATTTCTAAAGCCTTTTCAAAAAATCCATTTTGTACATAGCCCATAATCATGGCATTCCATGATACCACATGTCTTTGATGCATTTTGTCAAAGATTTCACGTGCCCTATCTATAGTTCCACATTTTGCATACATGTCTACCAGGGCAGTTGCAACTACAACATCTAACAAAATTTCTTTATCTTTTATGCTTTGATGGATGTCCACACCCTGTTCCAAAACTCCCATTTTGGCACAGGCAGGGAGGATGTTGGCAAGGGTTGTGGAATTCAGCTTTACATTTGCCAATTGCATGTGTTTGAAAGTTTCTAAAGCATTTTCAAGGAATCCATTTTGTGCATATCCTGCAATCATTGTAGTCCATGAAACCACATTTCATTGAGGCATTCTATTAAACAACTCATGGGCCTTGTCTATTCTTCCACATTTGGCATACATGTCTACCAAAGCATTTCCAACCATAATGTCTGACAGAAAACCTCCTTCCATTATCCTTTGATGGATGTCCATACCCTGTTCCAAAGCTCACATTTTAGCAAAGGGAGACATAATGCTGACAAAGGTTGTGCAATTAGGTTTTACACATGCCAATTGCATTTTCTTAAAATTTTCTACAACCCTTTCAACACATCCATTTTTAGCATATCCTGCAATCATTACAGTCCATGAGACCACGTTTCTCTAAGTCATTCTCTCAAATACTTCCCATGCCTTGACTATGCTTTTACATTTTGCATACATGTCTAATAGAGTATTTCCAACTATAATATCCGATGGAAATCCCCCTTGTATTATGCTTTGATGAATATCCATACCCTGTTCCAAAGCTCCTATTTTGGCACAAGCAAGGAGGATGCTGGCAAAGGTTACAGAACTCAGATATATTCCTACCAATTGTATGTCTTTGAAAGTATCTAAAGCCTTTTCAACAAATCCATTTTGTGCATATCCTACAATCATGGCATTCCATGAAACCACATCTCTTCAAGGCATTCTATCAAACAATTCATTTATCTTTTTGCATTTTTCATACATGTCTACCAGAGCACTTGCAACCACAACATTTGATGAAATTCCTCTATCCTTCATGCTTTGATGGATGTACATACCCTGTTCCAAAGCTCCCATTTTAGCACAAGCAGAGAGAATGTTGGCAAAGGTTGTGAAGTGAGGCTTTACACCTGCCAATTGCAACTACAACATTTGAAGCAATTCCTCCATCCTTTACGCTTTGATGGATGTCCATGCCCTGTTCCAAAGTGCCCATCTTAGCACAGGCTGGAAGCACTCTAGAAAATGTAAACTAATCGGGTTGGAAACCAATTAGTTGCATTTGGTCAAACAGTATTACTGCCTTGTCAGGACACTCATGTCTTTTGTAGGCCACAATGATTGTATTCCATGAAACCTTGTTGTGCTCTTTCATTTGGTCAAACACTTTATGAGCATCAACCAAAATTCTGCACTTCGCATATATAAATAAGCTTATTGTGGGTTATGCGTGTACCAAATACCCATCATTTGTGATTGATGAAAGAGTGGACATTTTTTCTCAGTGAAAGTGCATTCTTGAGAATGCAGGTTTGCAACAGTTGAAGATATATAGAGGAGTCTTCAGGAGGGTTGTGTGTAGGAAGAAGAATGTGCAGCGCCTCCTTCAATTGGCCCTCCCTACACAATGTTGTAATTTTGAAATGAGTATTTAATGGCAATGGCATTTTATGATTGTAATTGAAGTGTGTTATTCACCATACTCAAACATTACCTACCACGAAGACATTGTCAGTAGTAAAACTGTGAGCATTTTGACATGATAGCATACAATCAAGTTTACTATTTACCTTCTTAGGTTTACAATCTTTCTTGTTTTATTGATTCAACATTTGGAGGAACACTGGTTGAATGTAATAGAGTTATTGCAGGTCAAATGTAACTAGACATAATTCTTATTTGTTGGACTATGCTTTTCTCTATTTTGTATCCTTTGAAGAGACCTTAAGTTGGACACTTGTTCATTGGAAACCCTCTTTATGAAGGCCTTGAAGTTGACTAATTCTAGCTCAGGTATAGTTAAATTGTCCTTGCTGCCCTAGAATGACATCTTTGTTCAAATCATTGATTGCAAACATTTTTTAAGTACTTGAATCTACAATAGAACAATAGTGGTGAATGTATGATTATTATAATCATATGATTATATGTTATAATATTTATGTAATAAATGTAGTAATGATGGTGCGGTGCATTATTGATATAGGCTCGATGGCTCTTGTCAATGTGCCAAACTATCAATGTGGTGGTGGGCAATGTGTGTTGAAGACTTCACGGACACAGAGCAACCCTGGACAATAATTTTGGTGATGCCCAAATAGAAAAAAGGTTTCTAATGTGTATATATTTAATATTTCTAATGTAAATACTATTCATTATATTATAAGAAGTAATGTAGATTGGGCATCATAGGGAAATAATGGCTATAGATACTTTAGTTGGTTCGATGACAACTCATCTGCATCTATCCATCCATCTCCACTTATCCGCGATGAAGGATTTGAGTGAAAAACTGTGAGGTCCTGTCCCGATCCATCCTAGTTCGACTTTCATTTTGACATTGGATTCATCAGGATGATACCTTGAGTAGAGACATTTGATCTATTTTGGTTTATTTATGCTATCATTTGGACTTTATGAGTTGTTTGTTATAGATTTTTATGATGATCGATAGTCGTACTCTTTATATATGCTCATTTTGATATCATGATTATCTATGATATATGGACTCTATAATTGTTATGTTATCTTTTAGTATTATGATCATTGATGGAATCATGATTCTATGATAAGTTTAGGATTACATGCTTATGTGGAATATATAATGTTTATGATGCAGATATATATGTATTTGTCTAGGTTAGATGCTATTACTTTATTTTTGAAATGATTATTGATGCAAGATTTTATAATGTACTGACATCGAGTTTGAGTATGTAGGGACATGGCCATGGTTGTAAGTCGGGGAAACAAGATAGGATCAAAGTGCAATCAATTGAAAGCCAAGGTCGACTCTAGAAGAGTACAACCTCATCGTATCATGATTTCTTTCGTAAACATGATGATTGTGTGTATATGGTTGATAATGTTTGATATATATGTTTGTAAGTAAATTTCTATCTTTGTGAAAATGTTTAAATGTCTTTGCACATAAGGCATGCCACATGTGTTTGTGATGTGTATTATTGTGATGTGTCACTTGACACCTTAGTGGTGTAGTGGCATGTTGAGTGGATTTTGGACCCCACCTTCTCCTTAGTTAGCCTTGAGCATTCCCAAGCTAGGTAGGTGGTTTAGAGGACCTAGAATTGTTGAAAACAAAACTCCATTTTCGGATGCATTATTAATTGGGTTTTTTTAGAGGTTTTTTGGAGTCCTAGGTTGAGGTTTAGATTGAATTTTAGTGCCCCAAGGTTAGGACTTGGGTTGGGGGGCTCAATTCTTCTATTTTCTTCTTCCTAGGCCACTTATATGTCTCTCCAATTGTGCCATTTTTTATATGCATGAAAATGGAAATGTTCCCTAAGTTGTCTCTTATTTTCATATGTGGAAATTCATCCCAAACCTTAGAGAGGGGCAAGTGTCATTTTTGTCTTAGATTTAGAAACCTAATAGTATTGGGAAGGGAGTTGAAGGAAGAATGTTTTTAGGGAGAAAGACTTAGAAGTATGAGGTTAGTTCATTCTTGTTGATGCTTGTGGGAGAGGAATTTAGAGGAGTTCTTGAGAGTCTTTGCTTAGTAGATTTGTGGATAGCAAGCTTGGTGCCAAGGGAAGCTCATCTTCAACTCTCAATTCAGCCTTGTCTTTGAAGGAGGTTGGTGGACTTCAAAATCTTGTTGTTTATTTGAACATGCTTGGAAGGAATGTGTTATGTGAAGAATTGTAATCTGTTTACTATGTCTGAATCTGTTTATTGTTGATTTCATTTTGAGCTGTTGTTTTCAATCTTGTTGTTTTGTTTTTTCTTGTAATTGTTCATGTTATGGGTGTGCAAGTTCACTCCTCATCCTTGGGTGGATTAGAGGAGAAATTGGGGTGAAGGGTTTGAATTGGGATTTCCTATTTGTAAGAGTGCATGGTTGTATGGGCAACCATGATAACCATCTTATATTGTTTGGGGGCCATAAGGATGATTGGGGGCCATAAGGGTTTGTTGTTTTGCTCATGGATTTGAGTTGCATGGGTTAGAAGGGCCTTGAGAAGGCTGGTATTTCATGTTGCATATATTTTTGTTATAAGCTTGGTGACTCCATTAGGAAGATTCCACCTTCACCCATTGTATGGATTCTATGTAAGAATCCTTTGTGCAAACTTGGGAAGGGAGTTTATTGTGAAAATTTGTGTTTCCTATTTTATGATTAATGTTTATGTTTTATGTTGCTTGAGTGTACCCTATCCTATTCTTGTTTCCCCAAGCTCGGGGGTGGCCATGTAATGGCCTTGGCTAGGAGGTGAACCTCCATGGCCATGTGAAGAAGGTCTTATGTTTTGCAGGTCTTGGTTCATGGCTTATAGAAGCAGTCCTAATCTGAAGGCTAAAGACTAAGTTGAAAGTTTCCAAAGATGGCTTTAAGATGTCTCTGGTTGAGAGAGCTTGTTCTTTATAATTGTTTAATTTTGCATAAAGATCTTGTAATATTATTAAAGCTGGAACTTTAGAATAGTTGGTTAGTAGTTTTCTGTATTAAGTCAAATTATTGTTCTATTAAAGAAGCCCTAAAACTGTATCTATAATTTAGAAATTCAAATTCAATTCACTGTTGAATAGTTAAGTGGATTAGTTATAAATCTGGAAGTGTTAATTTGTTATTTATTCAGAAAGTTATGAAGTTCTTGTAGCAGAGAATAGTTAGTAAGTTCCTGTAGCAGAGAATTTATTGTTATAATTGTGTTTCCAGAACTACTGTGATTTTCAAAAAATTATGAAGACCCTATAGCAGAGAATTTGTTGTTATATATTTGTGTTTCCAGTACTACTGTGATTTTCAGAAAATGATGAAGTTTCATGTGGCAGAGAATTAGATATCTAATTAGTGTTTCTAGTATGTTGTAAAATAAGAATTGCCATGTTCAAAAAAGTTAGAATTAGTTATTTGGTATTATTAGCCTTTTAGAAAAAAAAAAATGAGAAATTACTGTATCTATGTTAAGTATTTGTAAGCTGTTAAAAGAGGCCTTTGAAAGTAGAGAGAGATTTATTTTATATTTTTCTTACAACAGAACAGAATGTTTTAGTATGTTCATATGCTTAAAAGAAAAAGAAGAAATTCTAAACCTGTAAGTTCATATGCCATTTCTAAGTGCAATAGATAGAATTAGTATTAAGCTAAAGGTTTGTTTATCAAATTATAAATTGTATGAGATAAGTCTGAATGAAACTTAAATTTAAACAAGAATGTTAGATAAAAAAAAGTTTTATAAGCTGAGAATAACAGAGACTTAAATTTACATTTAAATTTATGACAGTAAATTACTTGTAAAATATAGACTTGTGTTTCTGTACTTTTCTTTTCCTAATTTTGTAATAAATTAAACAAGAAACTATGTATAAAAAAATATATACATAGCTTTATAAAGTCATGCCTTACTACTGTTGAGAATCCTGCTTATATAAATGATGATATTATATGTATAATGTATTATACATATAATAATGTATAATACATAATAGCTATTTTATCAATAAACTGAAACAATGTATATAATATAATATTATATATAATATATTATACAATGAATATTGCATAATATATAATAAATAATAACATATTATATATATATATATATATATTCACTGCAACCTTAATATAATTACTAAACAAATTATAGATAAAATAATATTAAATATATTATATACTATACACTGAAGATTGTATACTATATAATATAATTAATATATAATATAAAATAAAAATAATGTATGTCGAATATGTTTTAAAAAAAAATTAATTTTATTGCAAAGCAAATGAAGGGGGGCCGAAACCCCCTATTTTTCTTAGGCCCTGTGTGTGCTACCATGACTCTAAGTCATGGTAGTGCCGAAGCACTATCGTGGCTTAGAGCCACGGTAGTGACTGCAGTCACTGTCATGACTGCAGTCGCAGCAATGCCTAAGCATTGTCGTGGCTGCAGTCACGGCAGTGACTGGTCACTATCATGACCAAACCGCGGCCCTTTGGGTTTTTAAAACCGTCATTTTTTCTTCGCCTACGGTATGATTTTAAATGGCTGAAACAAATGCGGCTCACTTAGGGTTTATACCCGCATCACACACAAAAAAAATATATAAAATAAAAACGACAGTCATTCTAATATTTATTAAAATAAAAAGAGAATCACGGATTTTAATTCCAAATCCCAACATATTTTTTATAATCGCTAGTCCAGACCGGTATACACGGATCTGGACTTAATACCAGATACAAATCTTTTAATAGCAAGAAAATTTAAAAAAAACACAGAGGTAACGATCTGAATGACAGATCTCATGCATTTCCACTAAGAATGGGAATCTAATGAACTGATACAAAATTTACCCATTCTCATCTACTGAAGATGGGTGTTTTTTTCTTGATATTAAGAGAGGCTCTTTTATGGCTCAAGAGAGCTCATCCACACACTCTGAGTGTTATTCAGCACCTCATAGTTTCTTCACCCTGCCAAAGACCTGCACACACACAAAAAAAAATATAGGGAAAGAGAACAATAAGGGGAGATTTTGGGGTTAGAAGAAGTTTTATTAGGGCCCCAAACCCTAATTTTGAATTAGGGTTTGGAGGGCCCATTCATTATTTTATTATTTGTTTTAAGAAGTTTTTCTTTCTTTTATGAGTTTATTTTTTTTAAGGAGTTGTGTTCATTTTGTTAGTATGGTAATATATTTTCATTTAGTTAGTGATTTTTATGAGAGAAATATTTTAGAAAATTGGTAAAGCTGTATATGTTAGTAGTAATTTATTAGTAAGCGAGTTTTAATAATTATGGATGGTTTTCCCTTCATTTGTTTTAGCATTATTATTAATTAAATTATGTTATGGATTATTTCTTAGTAACTTTTTTATTAGATGAAATTGTTAGTAGAAAAAGTTTATTATCGATCTTAAATTTTATTGAATTTTTATTTTGGCTAAATTCTCATAGTTACCCTAATCTCCTCTCCTACACAAATTTTATACGAATTATTTGAGGAATGATATTTAAATGAATTAATTAACAATAGTAACCTTAGTTAATGAATTAGCTAACCTTAAGGATTATTATTCAGAATAGGAAATTTAGGTTATTTGAGTAATAGTTAGGTTATTATTTGAATGTTAATTCTTATTAAATTAAATCATCCCTTGAGAATTCATAGGGGTAGACGTATTATCCTAGTATGTCACAAAACCATTGGAATATGAAATTCTCTTTAAAAACTTCCATAACCTTCCTCATCGCCAAAAATGATATCCACCATGTAGGGGATGGAGGCACGCCAACGCTTGCCTCATGATCCCTTATGTGTCATTTGGTGACTCGCCCAAGCGAGCTTTCGACTCCAAAGCTTCATGTCGAAGGGCTCTTGTGTAACCTTGTTGACCTAGGTGTTTGTTATAGTTTGTTTCAAAAAAAAATTAGTTGTGTTTTTGCCTGATTATTTTGGGCATTACAAAAATGTGTCAGGCTAGGGCAAATGTTGAAATTATATTTTTATGATGCCTTATCTGTATTGTAATCTCATATCTTTGTTGCGACCATATGCGGAGATGAGCTCAGGAATTAGTCAATTTAGTATTTCATATTGTAACTAATATTTTAATATGGATATGGCATAACTTCTCTTTGCCTCAAGTGCGCATATATATGTGTGTGTGAATTTTGTACTTGATCTGTAGACACAACACTTCAGTAAAACATTAGAGGTTAGTTGAAATCAAAATCGTGCAATAAATGAAAAACTAAACTAACCAGGTGATTTACTACCTTCTAGTAGATGCGAGTATGTATTCTCAGATTATACCGAGATCAGTGACCTTGACGACACCTAAATGAAGGATTTGAATGCAAAATCTAGATATGGAATGAATGCAATTAATCTATTTTTTTGGTTTTTCTGTGGAATTATGATAATGAAAACTTGATATGGATCTATGCTAATATGAAAATTGATATGCTAAAATGATCTAACAATAATATTCTAAATGATATGGATACTATGCAAAAATAATGAAAATCTCACAACAACTCAAATTCTCAAGATCGATTCTTCAGTCTCTAATTCAGCAGCGTGAGTGTGCAATTCGTGGATGGATGGATCTCAAATGAAGAGTTGAAGCCTTAATTTATAGAAATCTAGGGCTTTGGAGGTGCATGAAAAAAAGTCATAAATCACTCAAATAACTCAAGTTGATTTTTGAGTTATTTTTAAATAAAGGATAATTAACTCACAAAAACATGCAAAAGCAGAGTTTAACTCAAAATAGAGTTTAGATTTAATTGATAATTGATAGTTGTCTGCTTTTCTGATTGTGCATGTTTTATTTATGAATTAATTTAATAATAAAGTGATTTATTTCCAACTTAACTGATTTTGAAAAATAAAACAATTGATTTATGGGTTAATCAATTATTTTTCAAACTTTTATTCAAAAACAATATTATTAAAAATTGACAACTTGCTTTAATTAATTAAATAAGAATTTAATCAAGTATTCATAGGTTTTTGGATTTATTGTCAAAATTAAATAATACAATTTAGGAATAAATAGAATTAACTTCAATTAAACAATTAAGTGGCAGAATTAAATCTAATTAATTAAATATTGAGAATATTCAATTAATCAAACTTTAGGATAAATTGGATTTATCACCAAATAATCATTAAATTAAAGATAATTATGATAAATAGGAATATTGCTAGGAATATTCCTTGATGCAGAATTTATGATAATCAATTAGGATTCAATGATGTTCAAATGTGCCTTTGGTTAGGACTTTGATGTCGATTCCATTCGATGTGTCGATATAGAAGGTTAATGAACCTATAGCCCATTTTTGGGGTATTACATTTTGCCCCTCTTTGAATTAATGTATGAAGTGCAGTAGTTCAAAGACAGTTTGTGTATGATATTGAAACTGATGTTTGAAATTGAAATTGATATGAAACAGAAACTAATTGAAATTGATATGAAGATCATAGGTCCTGAATGACCAAAGATAATGTTAACTATAACAACAAATGAACTGATGATTGTAAAAAAGTGTCAAAACACCTGATTCTAAACCTTATGATTGCGAAGAATTGAGTGATCGATTCCAGACCCAATTGTCCTTATATTGAATCACATTGGTATCACATCTTAACCCTTCAGTTTCCGAAGAACCAAGGAAATAACACAATTGAACTGATAGTTGCAAAAATCAATACAATTTACAAGATTAAGAGAATACCAGATTGATATGGATCTCGATGAATCTGATATGCCCCGAGTGATGATTGATTTTCCCCAAGCAATGAGGTCTTTTGATGAATCAGCAACCAGACGTGGTTGTTGTCTCGATTACTAAGGAAAGAATAGATTTCCATAAAGATATGATTACAGACTTTGAATGATATGCAATACCATGCCCCCTTCGGATGAAAATTGAAATTTGACAAGAAAAGTTAGCGTTGAATGGTTTAGAAGCATGTTAATTGATTTGAGAAGTGGTTATACACATCCAAGAATGCGTTCTGCATCGTTTAGAGGTCCTGGAGACCAAGTTGGACTAGGTGAAACCATGAGTTAACCATGGTTGACCAAGTTGAAATTTTGATAGTTTGACATAAGATAATCAGTTAAGTTGAATTCTAGATTTCTGTGATGATAGAAGGTCTATTGTGCAAGAAGTAGACCGTCCTGGGTCTGAAAATTTTAAATCATGATTTTGACATGGTAAATGATCTTAGATTTGAATTTTGATCCCAAAAATAGATTCAAAGCATCGAAATTAGCCAGGGGTGCAATTTTCATGAAAAATAGAGCACTTTTGAAAATTAGGTCAAAAGCTATATAAAGACCGGAAGGGTCATTTTCAATTCATTTCAACCTCTTGACTTTGAAAAATTTTGTGGAGCCCTCTGAGCAAAAGGGCAGATAAAGTGGAAAAACCAAAGGTACCTATGAGTTCGCATCAATTTGAACACAGCCAGAGACACCAGAGACCCCGACAGTATGGACATCCAGTAAGTGGAACTTTGTGCTTCTCTGTAAATTCCATTTTTGCATGTTTGTAGCATGTTAGGATCATTTTCATACGTTTTTAACTTTTTTAATTTTTGTTCCATGGAAAATCGTACGACCCTCCAGCAAGGCTCGTATGACTTTTTAATAGTAGATAGGTTTTCATTTCATGACCCCTGAAGACTCGTACCAGAGGGACCCATGAGTTGTACGATGTTTCATCGGGTCCCTCATCACTTGTACGAGTGGGATTCCAGTGTCGTTTGACTATCCTTTGTCATTTGGTTTTATGTGGAAAGTCATACTACTTTTGATGCCAATCTATACTATCGTATGGAAAATAGCAAGCTTAAAACTCAGTATTAGGTCCAATTTTTTATTTTTCTGATTCCTTAGCCTGATTGCTGACCTGTTAACCTACCTTCTAAAACACTGAACTGCCTCATTTCTATCCTTGTAACCTATTTTGTGACCTCATTACTGATAGGATTCCCTATTTCTGTGTGGTGTAGGTTGTATATCCAGATGTGCATGTTCAGATCTCTCATCCTGCCACACAGAGATTGTGCGTTTCACTTCTGGATCTGATGAGGGTACATCTAGCTACCTATGGTTTTGAGTACTTGATACATTTACCTGAGCTTAGGGTAAATCACGGTTTATTGACTGCATTGATTGACAAGTTTCATTCAGAGACCCAGGCTTTCCACTTTCCTACCGGGGAGATTACCATTACCCTCGAGGATGTTTATAGGATTTTACGAATTCCTTTCCATGCTGCTAGGAGACCAAAGTATGTGAGTTCTAGGAACTCAGGATTGCTCGCTTTTAGACATATATTCAGAGATGATACCCAGATGACCTCATCTATTTCCTAGGAGTTTCTTGTATAGAGATATGGACAGACGCACCGATTAGAGTGTATTATTGCTGGTATGATTGGTGGTGTCATTATGTCCGACCGTCAGCAGAACGGTCTTCTGATGGGCTGGGCACCCATGGTAGCACATTTGATGGCCACTCTCTCTAAGTTGGTGTGGGGCCAGTGCCTCCTTGCACACATGTTTTCAGAGATGCATGAGATCATGTATCACAATAGTAGATCATTTGCAGCAGGAGCCCTAGTATTGCAGATATGGGCATGGGAGCACATCCTAGTTGTGAGACCAGTGCACCAGACACAGCGGCAGCCACAAGAGCCAGTTATATATGCTTATGCTAGATACATTATATAGGTGCAGATGGGTCACCTTGAGTATTGGAGGTGATGCCTTAATGACATGACTTTTGTTCATTGGAGACCCTATGTAGGTATCGAGCCATGGCCTACTGCGCTAGAGTAGTTTAGTTATTTCTTTCAGAGTCAGATATTGATAGGCAGATCCTCTACTATCCTTGAGAGGTTCATTATCACTAGAGTATGGTGATAGTATGAGTAGATATAGGATGCCCCTGAGGATTATGCCACATATGCTCAAATAGCTCAGGAGCTTGGGCTTGGTTGGTCAGCGAGGCTCTCATATGCCTTGTGCACACAGGAGTATAGTGCCATTGTAGGCAGGGATTGGGAGTACTGACCTTAGGTACTCGATGCAGGTGTCACATATGGTTTCATTTCATGGTTGGAAAACCATCCTATACATAGATTTTTAGATCTAACAGAGCTAATTCCCTTGATGGAGGAGGCAATGGATGTTACAGGTGCAGCTATGTCACAGGGACCTAGACCAGCACATGCTCCAGTGATACATCCCACACCACCTAGACCCAAAGCAATGGCTCCTCCTTAGAGACCATTTGGATAGATTAGGCCTTCTCATCCCACTACTTCCATAGTAGGGAGATCTACCAATATGCAGAGATGGAGTAGAGGAGAGAGTGGTACATTAGGTGGAGTTGGTCCAGCAGATGAGGTACTTGCAGCTGAGTAGGTGGTAGGTGGTGGCATGGACTTCATAGAGGGGGATACTGGTTTTGATTTAGGTGCAGAGGTTAGACGTCACAAGGCGTAGAGGGTAGAGACTACAAAGAAGGTTTCCCCTGATACAAATATGTCAGATGTTGATCCAGTTGTTCCTCTTACCCCACAGGAGACCATTAAACATCTCAAAGTTCAAGTCAGGGACCTGAAGATATGCAGTGCTAGGTGGGAGGAGAGATTTATAGAGGCTGATAGACAACGCACTGCACTCACTAGAGAGGTATAGCATTTATAGGTAGAGGTGATTCATCAGACCTCGAGATCTGCATAGTATGTATCAGCTTATTATACTGCAGTTCCTTCAGCACAGAGAGTTCCTACCTACTCATAGTTCATGATGGCATCAGAGGGAGCTAGGGCCCCTAGAGTAGAGCCAATGCCTGATGCACCACCTCCACCTCCACCAGATGCAGAGGATCAGGCTAATAGCTGATTTGTCCTTGTGATATATTCCGATATACTGTACTCTTCTCTTTTTGATATATTGTTCTGACATTGATAGCTCACATGAGCTCATTCTTTTGTATACTATGCCAGTAGTGCACCCCTGACCAATTCGATATTTTTGATATATATGAGATTGATATTTTGGTTGTGACTTCATATGTACTTGTCATGTTTTTATTTATGATGATATCATATGATGTTTATGCTATGAGTAGAGTAGAATGTATGTATGGATCAATGCAATGTAATGATTTCTTTCATATGTATGGATGTTATGCAAATGTATTTAATTATGGAAAGATGTATGTATGGTTTATGCTTACGCACATGGATGAGTTGTAATGCAACAAATGATTATGATATGTAAATGCAGTGATACACATGATATGTTTTGCAGGTATTGATGAAGACAAGTACTCAGTCTTATGTCAAAAAGGATGTTTAACCCAGGATAGTAACTGCTTGCGGTTCTATGAAGAGACCTTCGAGTTAGGTTTCAGCTGTTGTTAGATTTGAAGAGATAAGTAAAGAATCATTTAAGCATTTGAAGTTGAGTCATTGTGAGATCATGCAACATGCAAAATGTAAAGAAACATGCAATATGAAATGCAACCTAAGAGCTAGGACCTAGTCACTGATCATGTGTCGGTCATTCTCATCATTGAATTTTTAGGTAACCGAATAAATCAATACAATGCCCACTAGTTATGAAACCATAGACATATGAATATCGATTTGTATATGCAAGAATCAATACAACACCCACTGATTAGGAAACCTTGGATATATGAATATTGATTTTGTTTTTGGAATGTCGGATTTAGATATAAGCACCAAGGCATAAATGCCAGGATGACCTGAATATCATGTCCATTTTGATATAGAAATTTGTATAAGCATCAGAACATAGATGTCATGATGACAAGAATATGCCTTGTCGTACAAACACATCAAGCAGTCAAGAGATCATTCTAAATCCAATGTGAATTACCCGTAGTGACCCTTTATTGTTCACATCCTTAGGCAAGATCGTGTTTCACAATAGGAGAAAGAACTCACTCAAAAAGACAATAGTTAGATCAAACTTCCTTGAATTTTCCAGGTATCAATGGTTGAGGTACGCATGGCCATCCAATTCAAGATAGAGGCTCTTACAGTCGGACACCATTTCAATCCAAAATTTCCAAAGTTGTTAGATTTTCACATACAAGCAGAAGACAAAGAAAAGATTATGCCCCCAATCATCACTCTCTAAATCCTGTAAAGGACATTATCGAAGAGCTCGAAGGGACACAATATGCAAAAATCTCAATGTGAATCAATAAGCATACAAGGAGATAAAACCATGTAAAAGCACAGATTGTTTTCAGTTTGTGTTTGATTGTGTTGTTTTAGATGCAAAATCCTTTCTGGAGATGAGACTGACTAACTGACTCGGATGAAGCTTCAAAGGACTCTGACTGGATATGATATGTCTAAGACACATTGGAGGCCATAGGATATGACATTGGTTGCCCCCAAGTTTTAACATTGATAGGATACAGACGCTTGAGCCGATTGGTGTACAAACTGACTTATTGAAAATAGGAATGCAGAAACAAACCAAGAGATATGTACAAACTAAAGCAAGACTGAAAGCTGGGAAAGACCAAGATTGTGCTGATAGATGGAGCATTTTGAAACAACTGGTGCCTATTTTCCGAGTTTTCACCATCTTGGTAGAGATTCTATTTTTGCTACCAAGGCGCTTGTTTCCAGGTTTTTACCAAGGCACTTTTTCTTTTTCTCATTTTTTTTGTATTTTTCATTTTTTCAATTCTTTTTGTACTTTTGATATTTTTTAATTTTTTTTGCGAATCATCAAGGCGCCCATTGTTAGGTTTTCACCAAGATGTTCATTTTTTTAGGACCTTTTCCAATTTTTAAGATTTTTTTATGACATTTTACCATAGACTAAATGTCTTAGGCGTAGAATTTCTTCAAATGGAGAACGTTGATTGGTTCTCAGAGTTGTTCTCCTTCAGTCATTGAGAGTTGATATGCACCAGAGCCAAAAGTAGCAGTGATTACAAAGGGACCTAGCCAATTGGGTTCAAACTTCCCCTTGCATTCTAGATGTGATTGATTTTTAGGATTCTCTCTCAAGACTAGATCACCAACCTAAAATTCTCTGTGTCTGACTTTCTTGTTGTAACCTCTAGACATTCTCTTCTGATACACTCTAAGATGATCATATGCTACTTGTCTGCATTCATCTAGTAGTTCAAGTTCTTGCAACCTAGACACTCTATAGTCATCATCAGTTACTAGACCATGCATTCTGATTCTTAGTGATGGGATTTCAACCTTAATAGGTAGTACTGCTTCAGACCCATAAACTAAAGCAAACGGTGTAGCCCAAATGGGTGTTCTGATACTTGTTCTGTAGGCCCAGAGAGCTAGATTGATCATGAGATGCCAGTCTCTTCCTATTTTATTAACTGTATGATGCAAGATTTTCAATAAATTCTTGTTTGAAGCCTCTGCTTGTCCATTCCCTTGAGCATAGTAGATAGATGACCAATGTTGTGTAATCTTGAATTTGGCACATAAATCATCTAGATCTTTATTTTTGAATTGCCCACCATTATCTGTGATTATGGAATGAGGGATCCCATATCTACAGATGATATAGTTCAATATGAACATAGATATTTTCTTTCCAATGGCTTGTGTCAAAGGGACTACTTCTACCCATTTTGTAAAATAATATGTAGCTATGATTATACGGGTATGGCCATTAGAAGAATGAGGATGTATAGCTCCTATAAGATCAAATGCCCATTGGTGAAAAGGCCATTGTGTAGTAAAGGGAATGAGATCTCTCCCTGGAGCATGAATGCCATGTACTTGACACTTTTGACAATTCTTATCAAATTTGATAGCATCTTTCTCCATCTCAAGCCAATAGTACCCAGCCCTAATAAGTTTTTGAGCTAGTGTTAAACCATTCGAGTGTGACCCACAAATACCATCATGGACTTCCTCTAATGCATGTTGAGACTCTTCCCATTCTAAAAATCTAAGTAGTGTACCATCTAGACCTTGTTTGTACAGATAGTGACCAATGATGACATATCGGGAGGCATTACGGATAAAGTATCTCTTTTCATGGCGGTTGGAGGTATCAGGAATGATTTGGTGTTGGAGATAGGAAAATAGGTTTTTGTATCTAGATGAATCGTGACCAAAAATAGTGTAGATCATGCAAGTTTCGGGGGAATCATATGCAGGATAAGATAGTGCTTCCACCAGGAACTCATAGCGTAGCTCATGTTTAGGCTACTGTAATAAAGTAGATAGCATTGCCATTGCATCAGCAGCCTTATTCTCTGTTATAGGAATTTTCTCAAATGTGATGGATAGGAAATACTTCTTTAGATCATCTACCATCCTCTTGTAAGGAATGAGTTTTTCATCTTTAGTTTGGTACACATCATTGACTTGATGGATAACAAGTTGAGAGTCTCCATGAATGTTTAGCTCTGTTACCCTCCACTCAATTGCTATTTTCATACCGTTCAAAAGGGCTTCATATTCAGCAATATTGTTTGTGCAAGGAAACTTTAATCTGAATGCTTTTGGTATGGAGTATCCTTGAGGAGTTATGAACAATATGCCTGCACTAGATCCATTCTGTGTATAGGAGCCATCAAAGAATAACTGCCATTCCCTAGAAGAAAGAGTTATGATAGAGGAATCCATAAATTCCATTTGCATTGGTGTATCATCAATCATAGGTGCATCAGCCAATTGATCAGCAATTACCTATCCTTTGATAGCTTTTCTTTCCACATATTCAATGTCAAATTCACTTAAGAGCATGACCCATTTGGCTAATCTACCCGTGAGGGCAGCTTTGCTTAGTAGGTACTTGAGTGGATCAATTTTAGCTACCAAATGTGTGGTATGAGATAACATGTAATGTCTCAGTTTCTATGATGCAAAGATCATAGCTAGACAAGCCTTCTCAATCATTGAATAGTTCTTTTCGTATGCAATCAATGTTCTACTGATATAGTATATAGCTCTTTCCTTTTTGTTCTCATCATGTTTTGCAAGCAATGCCCCCAGTGATGTATCTATAGTGGAGACATATAAGATCAATGGCTTCCCATGAATAGGAGGCATCAAAATAGGAGGATTTGATAAATATTTTTTGATATGGTCAAAGTTCTTCTCACATTCTTCATTCCATGCAAAGGTCACACCTTTATGTAATGTTTTTGTAAAAGGTTGTGATATATCTGCCAGCTATGATATGAATCTTCTTAAAGATTGAACTCTTCCTTGCAATTTCCTCATTTGACTAATATTCTTTGGAGGTTTCATTTCCATGATAGCCTTCACTTTAGCTGGATCAACTTCAATACCCTTCTTTGAGACTATGTATCCCAAGAGCTTGCCAGAAGTGACACCAAAAGCACACTTCTTAGGATTTAGTCTGAGACTAAATTTTTCCATTCTATCTAGTATCTTGCTCAAGTCATCTAGATGTGCAGCTCTAATCATAGATTTTGCTAAAGTATCATCAACATAATCCTCCATAGTCCTATGCATCATGTCGTGAAAAATAGATGTCATGGCTCTTTGATATGTAGCACTAGCATTTTTAAGCCCAAATGGCATGACATTCCAATAGAAGGTACCCCATGCACATGTGAAAGCATTTTTCTCTTGATCCTCTGGAGCAATTTTTATTTGGTTATATTTGGAAAAACCATCCATTAAAGAATACATCTCAAAGCTCACAATCATGTCCACTATCATATCAATATTAGGTAATGGAAAATCATCCTTAGGGCATGCTCTATTTACATCTCTAAAATTTGTGCACACTCTGATTAATTTATCTGGTTTTGAAATAGGTACAATATTAGAGATCCACTCTGCATAGTCAATAACTCAAATGAATCCGGCTTTCAGGAGCTTCTCTAATTCAGCTTTTACCAAGAGTGCAACATGAGGATGCATCTTTCTTAATTTTTGCTTGACAAGTTTGACATTTGGAGCTATAGATAAATGATGCATTATAAGATTAGGATCCAACCCTGGCATATCTAAATATTTCCATGCAAAGTTAATCTTCTTCTCTATTAGGAATGTTGTAAATTTTTTCTTCTCTTCTTCTGATAAAGATTGTGCTACATGAATCAATTGTGGTTCTTTTGTTGTTCCCAAATTGATAGATTGAATGGGCTCAATTAGAACTGGAGAGTTGTCCTATAAATGACTCAGAAGGACATCAAATATCTCATCCTTAGGTGCCTCAGAGAGGTTTTCACCTTTGGATACATCTTTTATTTTTACTTTTGTAGGTTCTGAGACTGCCACAAAGTGGTTTTCACCCTCAGAACTCTTTTTCTTTTTCTTTTTATTCTTATTTTTCTGACTAAGATATTTGATGTTTGACTCCATCATGCTAACGCTTGGTTCACTGATGGAAGTACTCATAGGCTCAACTACATTGAGGTGGAAAGCAAGGGCATAGTCATTTGAGAAGGTATAAATACCATGGCTCGGATTTGTGGAGGTTTGGTCAATAAGGTCTGGATATTGGATAGTCAAGATGGGGAAAGATTGGGAGATAGTGTTTACGGATATGGATCTATCATCATTGGTCCTAACCCGATGCTCAAGTTCAAAGGTGATATTATAACTTAAGACATTCAATTCATGAATAGTCTCAATGTCATTGTGGGAGTCCAATTCAGCCATAGGTGGATCAGACTCGATAGGTTCATCATTTCACTCTAGACTTATGTTGGGTTCAGGTGCATATTGGTGAATAACATCAACATGTTTCTTTTTAATAAGCTCATCTTCTTCTGGAATGTCTCCCCATTCATAGTCATTAGATTCTTCATCTATGCCCCTAGGAAATCTAAGAACATGAGTAAAGTCAGGATGAATACCCCAAGAAGGGTTACCCTCAGATTCTTATTTGAATTCATACTTATGAGAATCTATCTCAGAATAACTACCACTTTCCTCTTCTTGATTGTTTTTGAGATTAGCTGGTTCTTGTGTTGCAACTATCTCTTGATTGATAGTAGGTTCTTTTGTTTCTACTACATTAATTCTTTTGATTGGATCATCTTTATCATCAAGAAGGTCTTTGATCTCTTTAGGCAATTTTTCATAGGAGATGAGTTCTGAGCTGTTTGAATCACTATCTGATGGTTTTGTTTCTTCTTTCTTAAGAAGGACTTCTCCTGGTGCGATTTGCTCTATGACATGAGAACAATTACCTTTGAGGTGAAAGGGTTTCTTTTTAAATCCTAAGCCAACTTTGTCTTTATTTTCTCTACCAGTATGTGGGATAGGTGCCTCAAGACCTTTTCCTCTGACTCCTAGAGGTCCTTTACCTAGATATCCCATTTTAGCTATAAATTTATCTCCTGGGCCATATGACTTAGAAGGATCTTTTGGTACTGCTGAGTTACTAGTTTGAATATCATGGGATTTAGATTCATCTTTGTATAGCCATGCAAGCACATCTTCATCCTCTTCAAATTCTTTCTTGGAGACTTGTTCTGCTACAAAATTCTTTTTATATGCCTCAAGAGGTTATTTAGAGTCTAGTTTGGATTGTTTCAAAGATTGTCCATAAGACTTAGGTGAGATAGGGAGAGATGTCAAAGATAAGACTAGCTCTATAGTATATTCTCCCATACTATTTTCTTTGATATTAACCTCTTTTACAAGATCTTCCATTTTAGATGTAGATGCTTCTTTAGTTGGTTCAATGGAAGATTCTCTGTTATTAGGCACAAGTTTATCTGCACTTTCCTTCAATGTATTGCAAGTGGTGGATATGTCTACTGGAATAGTGACCTCTACTCCTTCATAAGGAAATTTCAAGCATTGGTGAAATGTAGAAGGAATAGCCTTCATCTCATGTATCCACGGTCTCCCTAGAAGAATGTTGTAAGCCAAAGGTAGATCAAGAACTTGACATATAGTATCTCTAATAACTGGACCTGCTCGGATAGGTAAGATAATGGTGCCTTTAGAAGATCTTTCTTGTTCATCATAGGCTTTTATAGTTATTTTCTTTCTAGGATCAATAGCTAATTCTAAAAATCCCAATTGTGTGACCAAGCTGTAAGAACAAATGTTTAGGCCAGTGCCCCCATCTATCAACACACGTTTGACTCTACAGTTCTGGATCAAGACTTTTATATGCAAGGGCTAGTTATGTGGGTGACTCAAGGAGTTGTCATCTTCCTCTGAAAAGGATATATACTGTGGAGATGTAAGATGTCCAACCATAGTCTGGAACCTATCTAAATCAAGGTCATCAAGAACATTGGATCTGAGCAAAGCTTTATCTAGAATGGCTCTATGAGCTGGAGATATTCGAAGTAACTCAAACATGGAGATTTTTGCATTAGTGTGTTGGAGTTGTTGAACAATTCTATAAGATGTTGGCCTCGTGTCTTTAGGATTGGAAGATTTAGAAATAGCCTTCTGTTTGGAAGCGGAAGAAAGATTGAAGGGCATCTTAGGGACATTTGATGAATCTAGAATTTGTCTGTTCAGATGTGCCTGAGCTTGTGATCAAGTAACTGTGTTAGCTAAAGGATGATCTCTATCTCTTCACACAATTGTGATAACATTGCAATGTTAAGAGAGACAAGGTTCAACCATATTGATAACAGCATTATTTCTAGGGTAAGCATAATTGACCTTTGCCCCCATATTAGGCTGAGAAGATGAAACTTCTTGACCATGTTTCAAAAATGGTTCTGTGAATGTCATATGATCATTATTGCTCTTATGATTATCAATGGTGATATCTCCCTTATCAATCAGATCTTGAATAGTATGTTTCAAGCGTAAGTAGTTATTAGTTTTGTGACCTTTACCCCGATGGAAATCACAGAATTCATTCTCTCTCCACCATTTTGGTTTAGGATCAGAATCAGATTGTCAAATCTTAGGCAAAGAGATGATGTTATTAGCTAGTAGAGTTCTCATAGCTGATTCCAAAGATTCTCCCAGAGGAGTGAACGTTCATTTATTATCAGTGGACCACTTTTTATACTCTAGCTTCTTTTGAGATGATTCAGGCACCTTTTGTTCTGAAGCTTTTATGGCTTGGGTACCAATGGTTAGATTGAAAGCTGGTGCCTTTGATGGGGCATGGATAGTATCAACAACACCATCTATGAAAATGCCTTCATTCTTGTTCCAATTTTTATTCTTGTCTTTAGAATTGGATCCTGATTCGTACTTGTCCTTTTGAAGTGTGATTTCTCCTTTTTTCACAAGTACTTTTTCAATTTTGATCGCATTGTCTACCATTTTATCAAAAGATGTATGATCTTGCATTTGTAAAGGGTAGTTGATCTTTGGAACAAGATTATTGATGAAGATTTCCATTTTCTCAGTTTCTAGAATAGGCCTAGCATATAGAGATAATTTCTTCCTCCATCTTTTGAGAAATGACAAGAATGGTTCGCCTGGATATTACTTGAGATTGCAGATATCGATCATGGTGACTGGATGTTGAATATTGTAGGAGTATTGTTGATAGAACAATTTGATCAACTCCTCAAAAGTTTTGATAGTAGAAGGCAATCTAGACAACCAATGAATGGCTGCTCCCCCTAGAGATCGAGGGAAGAGACGCATCAGATAGGTTGGTTCGTGCATGAACTCCATAGATTGTGTACAGAATTCTCTAACATGATCTTGGGGATCCGAGTGTCCATCATACTTATCACACTTAGGCATCTCCACTATTTTTGGGAATGGTGGCATGTACAAGTCTTTGTCAAATGTAAAAGGACATAGGGCCTCCATGGAGAACTCCTTGGGTTCCTTTTCTTTCTCAAGGTTATTAAGCTTGACTTTCATGGCATGCATCTATTTCATCATAGTTGTGAGTGGAGTTTCTTCCTCATGTGTAATGATATCTTCAACATTAAAGTTGGGAGGAAGTTAAGCTCCTTGATGAGCCAATTTTAAAAGGTATGCCTCTCTATCTTCTTTCAAGAAATGCTTCATCATTCGTTTGAAGTTATCATCATTTTGATATTGAGAAATTTCTTCAGGTGTGGGTTCTTGATCTGCACCATGTTGAGATTGAGCTCTTTGAGAGCCAAAGTTTGTCCCTACTTGAGACATGGTAGGAGTTCTACCTGGGATAGATTGATGTGGAGTTTGTTGATTACCTCCATGAGTTGGTGAAGGAGGAATGTAACCAGTTTTTAATCAAAAGTTGCCAAGACTGTCATCTTCATAAAGACTAGAATTGTAGAGTTGTTCAAGAGTTGGACATATGTGAGTAGACAAAGTTCCGATGTTAAGTTCTTCTCTCGATTTCTTATGAGAGGAAGCTCTAGTTTCCACCATTAACCTTGGGTGAATCAAAAGAATATGATGAAGACAACTGAAGAAGGATCTAATTCAAGAAGATCAAATGACACAACCTTGTCAAGGTTTTGATTGATTGAAGCTTAGATTAGATGTAGATGAAGGAGACTGTGCCCTGGATGTATGGGTAGACTCCCAAAAGATAGTGGACATGAGCTCACAACACTTAGTCATTTTGATGATTGATTAAAGATTGATAGATATGACAAGGTTTTGACACAAGATGATAAAGACTCAAATCGATTAAATAGAAGGCTAAATCAGATTCAAAAGGTCACTTTAGGAAAATGATTGGATTCTCAATTTTTTTTCTCTATTCCTAACACAGTGATTTGTTTGACAGATTCTGGAAATAGGCTAGAACAGTCGGGTCTCTGATAGTTCTGACAACTTTTTGAAACTTCTCAAATGACTTTTTGCAGGCTCGTACGACAGTGGGTATAGTATGAAATGATAATTGAAAAACTCATACGATTATTGCAAAACTTGCACGATAGTTGATAGCAGGAATTTTGACTTTTTGGAATTGACTTGCAACAAAACTCGTACGATAATGTACCTGATACCATACGACAATCTGGGGGTTTTGAAATGACAATAGCCAAAAGTCGTATGAATTTTTGACTTTACAAAATGACTGTTGACTCCAGAAAGGAATTTTGCTTCAATGTTTGCAAATTTTTAGGTTTTCAGTTTCAGATTGTTTGCAAATTTCAATGTCTAGATTTGAGGATTGTAACAGATTTGTTCATTTTCAGTAACCAGATAGATAAGAAAGCATGCAAAATAGCAAGCAAGTGATTTCAAGCATGTCTGAAAATAATGAACAAGGGAAAAAGCAACCTTGCGCATGAACAATCAAGTGATTTATTTGTGCTAATCCTTATAAGTGCTAATTGTGTATGTTCCAAAAAGTTTTGCAATAATGCACATATTCCTAGAAAATGAAAAATTGGCCTCACTAGGGTTTTTAGTAATGGTTTGACTCTACAACTTTTATGATCCAAGAGGGCGAACTCCAATCCAGGTGCATCGGGGTTTTGACACAGTCTGAGAACGTAATCTTTAGGATCTGCTAGGGAGATCTGACAACCCAACAAGAGACCACACCTATGGATATTTCTTCCAATAGGACATTTATATAGCGGTTGTCACTACCATGATGAAAATGGCTATTACCGCTTGAGGTTTTGTCAATGTGGTTGACCCAATTAAGCGAATTTCCACTATGGTTAACCCTCTCTAAAGGTGACTCACAAGATATACCACATGGGGACTAGATCAGATTCAAGGATCTGGGTTTCTGGTACTATCCAAAAAGGAAGTAGAGCATAATCCCCTAGCCTCTTCACTTCACCAAAACAAAGCAGATAGATAAATCCAATGCGCTAAGACTAAGATTATCTCATAAAGATCTATGATGTCAACCCCTTATGATCTATCAACATCTCCGGAGAGAGAATGCATCAATCAAAAGTTGAAGACACACAGATCTAGTAGAATGTGAGATGCCCTCAGTATCCTCCCTACCTACAAGGGTTCCTTCATTGAGAAGAATTTCACTGGAAATTCACTCTCTCAAGAGCCACAAATAGTGTTCATAGGGCCTATTTACTATGTGTAACAAAGATGTTGAAAAGCAAATCTATGTTCATTTTTATAGCCCAAAATGAAATATGTGATATGAAAGCAATAAAGGTCACTCAAGCTTGACACGTAAGAGTTCTTTTTAATCCAAATTGAAATGTTATCAGTTGAAAATATTACCTGAATTCCTCACAATGTGCTTAGTAGATTTTTACCTATTTTTAGCAATTCTTGCACTTTTTCCAATCAAAAACCAATGAAAATCAATCAAAAATAGAGAATTTTAATTGTTAGGGTTAGCTGTTAGTCAAAATCTGAAAACCAAATCTGACGAACTGCCTGAAAAAGTGAAACAAAAATTGAACCCTGGCACTAAAACTTGTATGACAGTGGGTTACCTCCCAGACAACAATCTAGAAGCTCGTATGATAATGGGTATCAAATCACATGGCAATCGAGCTTCCAGATGATAGTGGGTTTTTGCTTGTGTGATCCTTGATCAAATCAACTGTCGTACGACAGTAGGTATCTCCTGGTATGAGTTTTTGACAAAACTCATATGAAAATTGTACGGACGAAGAATAAAAATCATAGCTTGGAACATAAAAAGATAAGAAAATGATAGAAATTAATAAAATTTGAAGGGAAACCCATTTCAGGGCCCCACAGTGGGTGCCAGAAATGTGTGTGTGAATTTGGTACTTGATCTGTAGACACAACACTTCAGTAAAACATTAGAGGTTAGTTGAAATTGAAATCATGCAATAAATGAAAAACTAAACTAACCAGGCAATTTACTGCCTTCTAGTAGATGTGAGTATGTATTCTCAGATTATACTGAGATCAATGACCTTGACGACTCCTAAACGAAGGATTTGAATGCAAAATCTAGATATGGAATGAATGCAATTAATCTATTTTTTTAGTTTTTCTGTGCAATTATGATAATGAAAACTTGATATGGATCTATGCTAATATGAAAATTAATATGCTAAAATGATCTAACAATAATATTCTAAATGATATGGATACTATGCAAAAATAATGAAAATCTCACAACAACTCGAATTCTCAAGATCGATTCTTCAGTCTCCAATTTAGAAGTGTGAGTGTGCAATTCATGGATGGATGGATCTCAAATGAAGAGATGAAGCCTTAATTTATAGAAATCTAGGGCTTTGGAGGTGCATGAAAAAAAGCCATAAATCACTCAAATAACTCAAGTTGATTTTTGAGTTATTTTTAAATAAAGGATAATTAACTCACAAAAACATGCAAAAGCAGGGTTTAACTCAAAATAGAATTTAGATTTAATTGATAATTGATAGTTGTCTGCTTTTCTGATTGTGCATGTTTTATTTATGAATTAATTTAATAATAAAGTGATTTATTTCCAACTTAACTGATTTTGAAAAATAAAACAATTGATTCATGGGTTAATCAATTATTTTTCAAACTTTTATTCAAAAACAATATTATTAAAAATTGACAACTTGCTTTAATTAATTAAATAAGAATTTAATCAATTATTCATAGGTTTTTGGATTTATTGTCAAAATTAAATAATACAATTTAGGAATACATAGAATTAACTTCAATTAAACAATTAAGTGGTAGAATTAAATCTAATTAATTAAATATTGAGAATATTCAATTAATCAAACTTTAGGATAAACTGGATTTATCGCCAAATAATCATTAAATTAAAGATAATTATGATAAATAGGAATATTGCTAGGAATATTCCCCGATGGAGAATTAGGATAATCAATTAAGATTCGATGATGTTCAGATGTGCCTTTGGTTAGGACTTTGATGTCAATTTCGTTCGATGTGTCGATATAGAAGGTTAATGAACCTATAGCCCATTTTTGGGGTATTACAATATATGGTTGTGTTAAAGGAACTATGTTGACTTTATTTTGTAGTTGTTTAACATGAGATTTTGTTGTTTAATAGGAGTTCACATTTTTATGGGAACGTATCATTCAATTGAGCATCAATGCCCATCTATATCTATTGAGATGAACATAACTCATGTACCTCATGCTAGTGTGCTTGGATACCTTGTATACACTATTTTGCATTAGACTAGACATTAGCCAAATAGTGAGTATTTATATAAAGTGCTCGAAGATCAAAGGCCCAAGTCTAGAATGCCAAAATTAATAACAGTGATAACCCTCAAGGTGGTTGGATAATGTCTAGTCTAATCCAAGCACACTAGCATCAGGTACATGAGTTATGTTCATCTCACTAGATATAGATGGGCATTAATGCTCAATTTAATGATACGTTCCCATAAAAATGTGAACTCCTGTTAATCTTATTCAAATCTTATTTAATTTATTACTACATAAAGATATAATCTTTTTATATAAATATAGACTAATTAAATAATTGAGAGAGTTTGGATCAACATTTGATTATATAAGTCAGACCTAGCACAAGAGTAGGAGAGAGAGAGAGAGAGAGAGATGTTATGGTAACGGCTAAGTAGAGCATCAATATCCTTGTCATTCCTCTCTCTCTCTCTCTCTCCTACTGGTCCTTTGGCGTGTATTAAACAGAATAGAATTTTCAGCATATTATTATCATTCTATTTCTTTGTTGTAAACTTGCCATTGGTGTGTATATATTCCAACTTTACATTCACTCCAATCAACTCAGCTTCTACCATTCCTCTTCTATAGCCTTTCTAGGCCTGCCTAGTAGCCCTTCACACCCTGAAATCAGCAAATCATTCACAAACTTTTCAAATAACCTAGCAATGTTTTTACATTTTCTAGTACCCTTTTTGGAGTTACTAATTTCATCTTAGTCTCAATCCTTCATCATTTGACTGGTGAATATTTCCTTCACCCTCTAACTCTCCAACTAGGCCTAATTAGCCATCCCTCAACAAAGCAATTCATATTCCCGCTTGCCTCTAGGTCTCCATGACCCTAAACAGTCTTATAATATGATTCAAAATCACTTATTTTCAACTTAGTATGATTCCACCTACTCATCTACTTTCCATGACTGGTGTTGAATCAGTTCAATCATATAGTTCAATCAATCATACCAGTCACCAAACTGACTGTATTAACAATCTAAACAAGAAATTTGTTGTCAAGTTGACAACAAAAGTAAATTCCGAAGGGGCAGAATATGCCCTCTTCTTGGGATTTTTATCCCAACCACCCATTCATTTCCACCCAAGTGTAGGACTGCAGCAAACAAGGCATGAATGAGGAGACAAACATAAATTGTAATTGCCATTTCTGACAAGTTGTTGCTTATAATCCCATGAATTAACAATGAAAGAAAACTGAATAGAGAAAGGTTCCATTTAAATGCATTTAACACAAAAAACAAATTTACAAAACTGAACCAATGACATGTTTACAACAAAGGTCTAATAGAACTCCCAGCAATTCTTAGAAATACTTTATCTGATATGATGAATTCTTAAACAATTAAGGTTGGAGTAGACATAGTTATCACACAATTTTTTGTGTGGTACAAGGAAGATTTGGCTAGGTGAAATCTTCCTTCGTGCTAGTAGTCTACAGAATTAGACCTTTATTAAGAATTCATCATATCAAATCAAGTATGTTTAAGAATTGTTGGGACTGGTCCTTTGGCGTGTATTAAACAGAATAGAATTTTTAGCATATTATTATCATTCTATTTCTTTGTTGTAAAAATGCCATTGGTTCAGTTTTGTAAATTTTTTTCAGGAACAATCTGGCCAAGGGCCAGATCAATACTGCTCACAATCTCATTGCCAAAGTGGCCAAAGACTATGTTAGCCTGATAAAATATGGTGATTCTCTTTACCGCTGCAAATCTTTGAAGGTTGCTGCTCTTGGACGGATGTGTACCATTGTTAAGAGAATTGGACCGAGTTTGGCTTACCTTGAACAGGTGAGGCAAGAGTTCTATGGGTACCCTAATGTTGGCAAGAGTTCTTTTATTAATAATATTACTAGGGTGGATGTGGATGTGCAACCTTATGCTTTTACTACTAAGTCTCTATTTGTCAGGCATACTGATTATAAGTACTTGAGGTATCAGGTTATTGATACCCTAGTATTTTGGACCACCCCTTGGAGGACGGGAACACCATCAAGATGCTCAATATTATTGCCTTGGCTCATTTGAAGGAGGCTATTTTTTTTCCTTGATGTTTCAGGGTCCTGTGGTTATAGTATTGCGCAACAGGCAATTTTGTTTCATAGCATAAAACCTATGTTTTCCAATAAGCCTCTTATTGTAGTTTGTAATAAGATTGATTTGCAACCACTAGAGACACTATCGGAGGAGGATGTAAAATTGGTTGCGGAGATGAGATCTAAGGCTAGGAAAAATATGGGTGGGTTCTTTGGGAATCAGGAGGGGGGATGATGGCATGCTACTCTCTAAGAGTGCTTTGAAGGAAGAAGGGGTGATTGCAGTGAAGAATGCGGCATGCGATAGGTTGTTGGAGTAGAGAGTGGAAATTAAGAAGAAGTCAAAGAAGATCAATAGTTGTCTCAATAGGATTCATGTTGCAATGCCCAAGCTACGAGATGGGAAAGAGAGGCCCTCTTGTATTCCTCAAGCTATTTTGGATGCCAAGGCACATGCTGCCAAGGAGGCCATGAAGCTAGAGAAGGATATTGAGAATGAAAATGGTGGGGCAGGAGTTTACTCTACAAGCTTGAAGAAGTGATATATTTTGGCAAATGAAGAGTGGAAAGAAGATGATATTCCTGAGATCATGGATGGACACAATGTTGTAGACTTATTGATCCATATATCTTGCAGAGGCTTGAAGAACTGGAGAGGGAAGAAGGGCTTAGGATGGCAGTTGAGGGTGACAAGGATGATGAGATGGGGGAAGTGGAGTTGAATCATGATGAAAAGGAAGCTCTGGCTGCAATTAGGAAGAAGAAGAAGATTCTTATCGTCAAACACAGATTGAAGAAGAGTATTGTAGAGAGCAGGCCTACCATACCAAGGAAGTTTGACAAGAACAAGGAATATGGCTTAAACAGAATGGGAAGACTTCTTTCTAGCCTAGGCTTGGATCCTTCGATAATTAGCTTGATAATAAATGAAGCAGATGAGAGCTGAGAAATTAGCTTCCCAAGAAAAATCTCATAAATCAACTATGTGTACCCCAATGGTTGGCCTCTGTGCATACCCAAAGGATATATTTGAAACAACAAGGGTAAGGTTAACCTTACCCTTGTGTTTCAAATATATCCTTTGGGTACACAGAAGGCACAGGAACTGGGGTACACATAGTGAATTTATGGGATTTTTCTTGGGAAGCTAATTGTCGAAGGATCCAGTCCCAGGCTAGAAAGATGTCTTCCCAAACACATAAAAAATATGCACATAAACACGATAGCTGAGAAACATAAATGTAGATATCACAATAGCTAAGAAACATAAATGTAGGCACAATGGTCACATTTTTTTGGAGACAACATAATTGAGTTGTATACCCAGACGATGCAAAGTAACTTCTGCTCCTCCGATTCCAAGTTGACACTGTGGGATCCAAAGACCATAGATAAGGAATAAATTTAGAGAGTAGATGAGGGCCATAATGACCAAAATAATACAGGACAAACCTCAAGTTAAATGAGGCAACTGCAAACATTTTAATAGATTTTTATTATTAAATAATGAAATTTGCATATACTAGTGTTCTAAGCCCCCTCATTACATGATTTATTATTGTAAGCCCCCTCTGACTTATGCATCTAGAAAATGAAACTACAACCTATTGGGATTGAGACAAACCTTATAAAAAAATAGCAGCTAAGAAGGATCGCTTGCCAACATCTGCTCATGAATACAAGGTCCTCCAACAGATGTATTCAATAAATGTTGGCAAGCGATCCTTCTTAGCTGTTGTTGTTTTATAAGGTTTTTCTCAATCCCAATAGGTTGTAGTTTCATTTTCTAGATGTGTAAGTTAGAGGAGGCTTACAATAATAAATCATGTAATGAGGGGGCTTAGAACACTAGTATATGCAAATTTCATTATTTAATAATAAAAATCTATTAAAATATTTGTAGTTGCCTCATTTAACTTGAGGTTTGTCATGTATTATTTTGGTCATTATGGCCCTCCTCCACTCTCTAAATTTATTCCTTATCCATGTTCTTTGGATCCCGCAATGTCAACTTTGAACTGGAGGAGCAGAAGTTGCTTTGCATCGTTTGGGTATACCACTCAATTACATTGTCTCCAAAAAATTGTGATCATGATGCCTACAATTATGTTTCTTAGTTGTTGTGTCCTAGGACCCCTTACGACCCTTTACGACCATTTATGATCCCTAAGAATACATCTTAGAGGTCTTAAAATGGCATAAAGGGTTATAAGAGGCTCTTAGGAGGGGCCAGATGAGCTTCCACCTTCACATGGTTGGCCCTGTTAAGTAGAGAATGTTAAACTATTCTCGAAACAAAGAGAAGCTCAATAATTTAAGGTTTCAGTCCATAGACAAATTAAATTAGACTTACTATCCAAATTGGATAAATTATGTCCAAGTTTCCATCCTAGTGGATGGTTTGGATGATGGGCAGAGTGCTAGAAAGGTAGCAGCCACACCAGAGGCCAGAGAAAAGAAAGGACCTGTTGGGTGCCGAGACAAGGTGGATGAGCAATTAGATGATCATCTGCATCGACATGGGAAGTTTGGCTTAGGTGTGGGTTGTATCTCGGGGGGTATAATCTTAGGGATTGGCAAAATGAGGCATCCAAATTGGAGGATGTCGTTGGTGATAAATATCTAGACTAATCACCAAGCAGGATGTTGTTGGTGATTACTCTGGATATTTATCTTCAGCTGTTTCTTTTTCAACATTCCATTTTTAGTCAATCTTTTGAGGACTATTCGTCGAAACCCCCATAAAGTTTGGTCTAAAGTTTGACCAATTTCTATCAAAATTTTCCGTCATGGGTTTGGCATCCTAGTCGGACGGTCTAAATATTTTGACCAAGTAAGGTCGAAAGGTCTAAATATTTCAACCTACTATGGTCGACAGTTCAACCTAATGAATTCCTAATAGCAGTTGTGAATTTTGACCAAGATTAGCATTGAACTTTCTACGTTAAGAAATATATGTTGAACATTCAACTCAAAAAATAGCGACCAAACCATTGGTCGAATAGTCGACCAATATTGGTAGAAAATTTGAGCAATTGTGCATCAAAAATAGGTGCAAATTGTACTAGTGCAACCATAGACATCTATTTGATCTCTTGGGGCATGTCAGGTTTATCAAGACCTATATCAATCTAACACCATTTTTGGGGCATATCAAGTTCATCAAGACTCATATCAATCTAGTATTGTCTCTCAATCAAGCGATTGGGTTCCTCAAAATCCTTTTTGAGGTAGCTATCTCAAGCTCTTTAAGATATATATTCAGTCTCATTGCTACATATCAGGTTGGATACTCTAGTATAGCTCATCAGTCTTTGTTCAATCAAGTTAGGAGCTGATATCTTTGATCTTCAATCAATCTTTGTTTGATCAAGTTCAGAGTCAGTTATCTATATTATAAATAGTCTCATCACTTCACATCATGCTATTCTTTGATCTAGTTGTTATCTATTCTTTGAATATATTCACTTCTTGCACATCGATTCAAAGAGGGCCAAATGTAATCACCTAAAATTTGTCTAGTAGAACCTAAGCCCCCAATTTTGATTAAATTTCCTTACAACACACCCTAAATCTCAAAGGCATGTTTTACTAGACATAATTATGTAAGCAACCTGAATAAACCCCCTTGTATAATTAAACTATTTCTAAAATCAATCATAAATCATCTTTAAACTTTAAAAAAATCATTTAATTGTCAAAACTTACCTTTAATATAAAACCTTAACACTTTTATTAAAAAGAGCACTTTGTGCAAACTTAATCTTGATTAATTGACAATTACAAGGGGATTTTCTATTTTGTCTTATTCTCCAATCAAGCTTGACCAATCAAAAATATTGAATCCTTTCACATGGGTTGATCTCTCTCTCTCACCAATCATCTCTACCTAACAGGAAGCTCTTCCTTGGCTCAAGGGTTCCATCTTGACAATCTTGTATCTTGCATCTAGATCATCTTAGTTATTCGCATACTCATTTTCTTGAAGTCTAGAGTAATTCTTGTTATTTTCAATTCTTAGTTCTTAGTTTCTCATAGCTCTCTTGCATTTTTAATCTATTTTACTTTCTTGAATTTTTTATCATACCATAGTTTCTTGCATCTTTATTCTAGAATACTAGTTTTCTTTGCATCAATTCTATCTTAGCTCTCTCATTTATCATTATTAATCTTGCATTCTAGTTCATTCCTAGATTTGCATTGCATTTGAATCTTCCATCTTGGAGTATTCAAGTCACTAACCCTTCATGCCAAACTTATGAGCATTATAGAAAGGATTAAACTCGCTTCAACTAGGAAGCAATAAGCCTCTTTTGAGGGTTTAGTTGGTTTATTTGATATGGACCCCTATAGCTAAATTCTTGAGTTAATGGCTTATTGCATGTTCATTTCATTCCAATTGAATACCAATATTTAACCATACAACTTCTTGAAGAATTGATACTCATCTTTAGAGGACAAGGATGGTATGCAAGACTTGCAATCATGGATTTTCTCTCATGGAATTTATAAGCTCTCACTAACCTTTCCATGAAGTATTCCATGCATGATATTAGATAGAACTATCCTAGTACTTGATGTGTTTTGTTGTTAAGAAATTAACATTTCATCTTTTATTCTTTTTGGAGAATGTTAGGATATTTTTCCAATTAGCCTACTTTTTGCCTCCAATTGCAAGGCTTGTCATGGAGGGTTTTTACCCTTCTTGCAACATGGTGGGATTATTTTGTGATTGACCAAAAATAAGAGAGGAAAAATAAAAATTAATGACCACCCCCAAAAAACAACCACTAGAGGGGGGGATCTTAAGAGACTTCTACTCATGGTTTAATTCTTTCAAAAAATGTAAAAAATATATGTTTTTCTCTTTAACTTGGGCAAGGGATGAATCACAAGAAGCCTCTAGAGCTGAATCAGACGTAGTCTCTCTTCTTTTACTTTTTACATGTTGATGTTATAATTCCTCTTGGAGGATCTATAGGGAGTCAAAAGTATTGCACATCATTTATTTACTATAGTTCACCACTTCCTTCAAATTTCTTTTCAAATCATCTTGGTTATATTTTAATATATAATTCCTAAGATCTATAAGAGATCAAATTAAGAATAGTAACAAAATGAGATCAATAGTTGACGTTCCATTGATTACAGAAGGAAATGAGATTCAAAGTACATATAAGAAGAGTGATTGGGTCAAATCAAAAGTCAAATGGAATCAACTCCTAAATGGTGACAACTTATGTGAACAAGTATCAAATGAATATGGATGACTAAGTAGGATTAGTAAACCTAAGTGTAATTAAATTAAATAAATAGGCTAACATCCCCCCTTAAGAATAACTTAGGAGGACAAGATAAAAAATGTGTCCTGACTACTAGCTTAGTGATGTACCCATGTACAATCAAATATCTTATAAAAGTAGAAAGATACAGAATTGAGTAGGAAAAAACTATCCTCCAAAAATGAGATAAGAAGAGAAGAAGCCTATAATGCCCCCCCAAAGGATGATGATGTTGCTGATGTAGACCACACACCAAGAAGAGCTTGTGGCACTTTTTAAAAATATTCTTGAATATGACTATCATTTGTTGAATCATCTGAATTATCAAGATTAGAATCAAGATCTGAAGAGTCCACATCAAGTTGAGAACCTGTATTATTTGTAGCACCAGAATCTATAATCACTTTAGCAATAAGACCTTTTCTTTCAATTTCTCTTTTTCCTTATTAATTTCCTAATTTGAAGAAGATGCTTTGACAAAATCATTTACCTCAATATTATTCTTTTTTAGTAGAAAAGTGAATGTGCTCAATTTTCTTTTTCATGCATTGATGTTCTTCATGACTAGCTTTTTACAAAGGGAACATTTAACTCTCTCAGTAGTTGATTTACTTTGTTGAGATGAGTTATCATTTTTTAATTTGTCAATTTTATCTTCTTTATTCCCTTATTTGTCCTTTTAGTGTTCTTTTTCTCTCCTTTATAATTTTGTTTCTTTTCATTTCTTGTAATTAGAGTGTGTGCCTTAGTGGATTTTAAAGTACCGATTTGAATTAACTTTTCTTATTCCCTTGTAATATATACAATAAATTTATCAAGTGAGGGAATAGTCCATTAGGTGCCAAGGGCTCTTTTAGTAGAATAGAAAGTAGAGGCAAACACAAAAAGTTTAGAACCTAGTTTGGAATGTATAGAAAGGATTAGTTGATCCTCTTTCTTGTTAATTCTAAATCTTTTAATTACAACTTCAAAGATTTCAATTTGGTGAAGAAGTCCTATAAAGTTGAAAAAATTGAAGGACTAAGACCTAGGATTTGGTTTTCCAACCCATGAATTATAAGTTTATCAATTGTCTCAAATAGTGTTTTGAGAGCTTCCCAAACTTGGTTGGTTGTTTTCAAGTTCTCAACATGAAATACCAATTCAGGAGATAAATTTAAACATAGAAAGCCAAATTCTTGGTCACACTTATTGAAAAAAAATTCTTTGTCCTTAGCTACATTAGATTATTTTTTGTTTCCTATTGTTACCCTAAATATGCCTTTATTATTTAGTACAAGAATGAATTTCAATATGCAATCATGATAATTGAAATGTGTTAAAGGTTTTATCCATGTTTTTTATTAAGGTAAAAATAGGTTTTGAATGGAACCCGAAACCATTTACAATATAACATTAAGATATTACATTTTAGCTTGTACAAAAAGAGACGCCTGCAATGAAGATAAAAGCAAGACCCAAACCAACCTGAGACAAGACAGCAAAAATAAGAAAGAAACAGTTACTAGCACAACTACCAGTGAACTACCATCAAACAACCAGAACAGACTACATATTATTAATAGTCTTCTCTACCTTCTTCTACAGGTCCTCCATCTTCTGGATGGCTTCTTTTAAATCTTTCATCTCCTTAGGAATTTTAGGGACCTTCCTCTAGATGCGGCCCCTAGTTCTTGTTCCTGGTCTAGTCTTCCCAACATCATCATCAGTCATTATGGTAGTTTTTTCCAGCAGACTTTTTCCAGATAGTTGTACAGCATTTTCAAGTTCATAACAAAGGCACTGAGGCCCTCATTGTTGTGCTTCAGGACCTCATTTATTATGTACCCATTGTAACTAATTTTTACCATTAGTTCTTTAAGCTTGTTGTCAACCATCATTTTAATTTCAGCAGTAATGTCCTCATTCAGGTTATTATTTTTTACCTTATCCAAAAACTTCTTTTCTAGCTTTTCCAACTTGGTAGTCAGGGTATTCGTAGTATCTTCCATGGCCTAAAGGTGATTTTTCATTTCCTGCATCTCCTATGTAATCCACTTATCCAGATGAATTTCATGGTCTTCGATCTTCTTAACCTCCTCCAGAATAGTAGCATCCATCTTGAAGCTTAAAGTAACCTCATTTTGGCTATTACCTTCCTCATAGCTCGACTGGCCTTTCCCTTCCTCTTTTTCAGTTAGGTCTTATTCTTTCTCTTCTATTCTTAGGTCATCCAGACCATCTTCCTCCTCCTCTTCAAATTCTTCATCTTCAATTTCATCCTCTTCAATTTCTTCTTCTTTACCCCCTTCTTCCTCCTCATCATCTTCTTCCATGTTTTCTTTTTCCTTCATGGCCTCCTCCTACTCATTTTCTTCAGGGTTTAGGTCCTCTTTTTCCTGAGCTTCCTCCTCTTTACCAGAGTCCTCTTTGGCATTCTCCTCCTAAGTGCTTCCCTTTCCCTAAGACAAAGGGCTTTTGTCTCTAGCATTGTCACTGATGTCATTGACTTTTTTCTTGTCACTTTTGTTACCAGCCTCATCACCACTATCAATGGCATTTTTCTTGTTTTTCCTTCCTTTCTTGTGAGTTGCATCCTTTCTCTCTTCCTCTTTGTTATCCTTTCTTTTTCTAGTAACCCTTTTAGGAATAGGATCCGGAATAATGTCCCTAGCATAGTCTGCAATGAGGAGAATCAATCCCTCATGCAACACCAGATTGCTCACTTTCTTCCTATGCTCAGTAATACTATTGTTCAAAGATATCAACAAAAAGTACGGGAAGGAGACCTTTTTTCCATGCCTAAACTGGTTCTCCAGAAAAAAGTGTAGGTTATAAATTTTAGAGTAACGCCCATCCAACATGAAGTACTCAATCAGCACCTTCAGCATTTTATCCCAAAACTCCTTGATTTTCATAATATCTACATAATCCCCTTTGATTTTGGTCATCACAGCTTCTTCATCCACAGTTTTAGGAAACAACTTAAATTCTTTAGAACCTATATGCTTATTATCCCTATAAAAGTGAATTCCTTCCATGGGTAAACTAGTAATTTCATAAATAAGGGTAAGAGTAAGGGGGAAGGAATTGCCCCATAAATTAGCTTTTCTGTTAACCCAGCCTTCAGCAAATTTAGTAGTTACCTATTTATCATAACCATGAAGCTTTTCAATGTACGGTGTGATCCCTCCTTTCTTCAACTTCTTCCCTCCTTTCTTCAACTTCTTCCAAACCTTCTTCTCTTGTCTCCATTTCTCACAGTCGAAAGGCTCCTCCCTTCTCAGACCTCCTCCCATTTTCTGAATGTTGTTACTATTCTAGCTCAAAATCTTACCAATTTTCCAAGACTCACTACTCATCTTGTTCTTTCTATTTAGAACTCTTAAAATTACCTAGAATCTGCGTGTTGTTAAAGCTGAAATAACGAGCACACACTTAACCTTACATGAAGATCTCCTCGATAATTTCTTTTTCCTTGTCATCATTAATTTGAGTGGGTTTTCACTCCTTGTGATTAATTTTATCATAAGTGATTAGACTTATGATCTTTGTTTTTATATTTACTTCCCCTATCCACATTTTTGTGACATCATTCTGGGCCCCCTCATTTGCCAACCTATCCACCAGCTTGTTACCTTCACAGTATATATGGGTGACGTGGCTTTCCTCAAAATTTTGGATTATCATCTTTATTTTATCAATTATGTGAGCTATAGTCCATGAGCTCTCATTTTTACCTTTAATCCAATTAATAATGTTGAGGGAATCACCTTCCAGCCAAAGCTTTGAGCATCCCATATCTTTAGCCAACTTCACCACATAGAGCGCCACCTCAGCTTCCGCAACATGGTTAGTTTGAATTCCCAAAGGAGCCGCTATAGCTCCTAGACAATTACCAACCCAATCTCTTATTAGGCCTCCCCCTCCATCCCTTCCATGGTTTCCTCTAGTAGAGCCATCAAAGTTCCCTTTTAACCATCCCATAGGAGGAGCAGTCCACATAACATTGTCTCTAGGATTCAGGTTTGTCCTGCTCTTCAATTTGTCCCAAGATATGGTGTTGTCATTATTGAAATTAGGATTACAAGAGATAGAGTCTTTCTTTCCTATACTTCTAAAATTTTCCATGAGGCTTCTGCACACTGAGTTAGCAACATTATGGGAGGGCGTTGTTTTTTCTCTAAAGACTCTATTGTTCCTCTCCTTCAATATTTTCCAAGTGAAGTGAGGGAGAACAAGTTTCCAAAGATCCTTAGCATTTTTATCATGAAAAGGGCACTTCCATTACTGAACAAAACTCTCAAGGTTTTGAGGCTTAACCCACTTCAAGTTCAAAGACACAAGGATAGAGTCCCACACCTCTCTAGCAAAGGAACAATGGATCATTAAGTGATTACAAGATTCAGCCTCTTCACAGCACAAGATGCATCTATTCGGCATTTGGAATCAGGTCTTCTAGTGAGGTTGTCCACAGTGAGGATTTTATTCTAAACAAGAAACCAAAAAACATGTTAATTTTTGGGATTAGATCTTTGTTCCATACCTGAGAGAAGAGGGGTTGATCATCTTGAGGGACGAGAAGGGTCGAGGCAAAAGCAATTGAGAACTTGCTAATGTTATCAGGGCCCCAAATTAGTTCATCAGACACATTTTCTCTGATAAACTAATTATTAAGTTGTTTATTCAACCCTTTGAATCTTTCATCCTTCTTTCCAAGATCTATCCATTCATTGTTAATCTGGTAGTCACTCACCATTTCCCCGATAGTCTCTTTACATTCTTGGATTGTTGTTTTCCATTCCTAGTTATCAATAAGAGGCTTATCCATCAGCCATTTATTATTCCAGATTTGGATCTTCCTGCCATTTCCCAACTTCCATCTAACACCTTTTTTGATCAGTTTCTTACCCTTGCTGATACTATTCTAGACATACGATCCCTGGATGTCAATTTGAGAGTGAAGAGTTCCTTCTAAATAAGTGAGATGGTATTTTCTTTTAATGATAGTGTTCCATTCTTTTTCTTCTTCAAAGATCCTCCAGCATTGCTTTGCTAAAAGACCTTTATAAGTATTAGTAATGTTTCTAATGCCCAACCCCTCAAATTTCTTAGGTTTACAAACCTTTTCCCAGGCAACTAGGCTAAATCTTTTTTTCTCCTCGACCCCAGTCCAAACAAATCTTTTTTGGATTTTTTCAATAAGGTCAGCATACTTTTGAGGAATTTTAAACAAACTGAGAGCATAAAATGGAAGATTTTGAAGATTAGCCTTAAGAAATTGCACTTTTCCAGCTTGGCTTATAGTAGCTCCTTTCCACCCAACAAGTTTATTGTGGAATCCATCAAGGATTTCATTCTAGAAATGGGCTTCAGGTTTCAGACATAGAGGCAAACCCAAATAAGGAGCAAGAAGTGTCCATATCTTACATCCTAAAATAGATGAGATTTTATTCTTTCTTTCTTTTGGAGTATTACTAAAGTACAAAAAACTTTTCTCCCAATTGATAAGTTGACCCGTAGCATTAGAATAAACATTTAGGGCCTATTTTAAATTCCTCACTTCTTTGACAGAAGATTCTCCCATTAGAATCTTGTCATCAACAAATTGTTCATGAGACCACTTAAGACCAGCGGAAGAAGCTTGGAGACCAGAAATCTGCCCATTAGTGACCATACTATTAATAAATCTCCCAAGATATTCTGCCATAATAGCAAAGAGGATAGGAGAGATAGGATCTCCTTGTCTCAAACCTCTGGAGGGTCTGAAGAAGGGAGAGGAGCCCCCATTCACAATGATAGAGGAGACTGTAGTAACCAATTGCATAATAATTTTAACCACCCTCGAATCAAAACCAAAAGCCTAAAGAATTTTTGATAACAGCTCCCAATCCACTCTATCATAGGCTTTTGACAAATCCAGCTTCATCAAGAAACCCTGTTTCCTAGATTTCTCCAAAGAATGGATTTTCTTATGCACGAATATTATTGAGTCCAAAATCTATCTCCCTAGGACAAAGCCATTTTGTTGAGGAGAAATAAGATTAGGAAGAAGTTTTAAGATTTCGTAAGTAAGGACCTTAGACATAATCTTGTACAAGGAGTTACAGAGACTGATAGGCCTGAAGCTATCAGCAGCGTTAGCTCCCGGTCTTATTAGAACAAGAGCTATAAAAGTGGAGTTAAGTTCCTTTAGGATATACTTAGAGCCAAAGAACTCTTTCATAGCATAGCACACATCTTTCCCAGTGATGCTCCAGAAAGATTGAAAAAAGAACATTTGGAACCCATCCAATCCTGGAGATTTTTCTCCTTCAAAAGAGAAAATCACCCTTTTGATTTCTTCTTCCTTAGGGATAGCTTTGAGGAATTCATTGTCCTTGGAATCCAGAATTCTAGGAATGGAATGCAGTAAAATGTTCTAATTCTCCTAGTTTAGATTCAGCTCTTTAGAAAGAAGAGAGGAAAAAAAGCCCATCATTTCTTCCCTTATTTCCTCTTCTTTTGAAATAGTTCCCCTGGTAGTGCTAATGAATTAATTATATTCATAGCTTTATGCTTCATGGAAGTAAGATGAAAAAATCTTGTATGTTTATCTCCCACACTCAGTCATAGAGACCTAGATCTCTGCCTCCAGAAAGTCTCTTCTTTCAAAATGATGTTGTGGTAATCTACCAAGATTTGATTTTCCTCTTTTTTCAGGTCCTCAATCAGTCCTATAGTTTGGATCTTATCTATTTTAAATCAATTTGAATCTTGCTTTTGGATTGGAAGATATCTCCATAGACATCATTATTCCATTTTCTTACTTTGGCTTTAACATTTGCCATTTTTTTGCCACTTGAAACATAGCTTTTCCTTCCACTTTAATTTTCCACCAGTCCCTTATTTTATTTTCAAGGTCAAGGTGGGCAAGCCACATTTTTTCAAATCTGAAGGGGGTATTTATTTTACCACTGAAAGAATTAGCTAAAAAAGAAATAGGATATTGATCTGATCCAATACGGTTGAGGGATGAGAGAGAGAAGGAGAATTTTGCATACAACTTCGGAGATAAAAGAACCCTATCAATCTTAACCTAAATAAGATCAGCTCCCACTCTCCTATTAGACCAAGTGTAGTTTATTCCTTCAAGATCAGCGTCTAGCAAACCTTCATTACTTATGAATTCCATCAAATCAACCTTGCTATCCACTTGAGTTATATTCCCACCTCTTTTATCTGTTTCTTTCATAGAGGTGTTGAAGTCTCCCATAATCATCCAGTTCTCATCAAGATAAGATATCTTGAAGTCATGAAGCCTTTTCCAAAGTTTGAGTCTTCCTAACTTCAAATTAGGAGCATACACATTGATCAGGTTCCACAAGAAGTTATCCTTAATACTGCCAACTTTAACTGCCAAGAAATTCTTCTCCTCTCTCAACAGGTTACAATTGTAACACTTAGTGTTCTAGAAAATGGCCAAACCTCCTGAAGCACGATTAGAATCACTACCAAGATTCCCCCCTTTTTTAAGTAGGTTAATTTTAGCAACCTTATCTTTCAACATCTTAGTTTCTTGAATCAGAAGAATATCAGGTTTAGAATCTCTAACTAAATTCCTAACTACATCTTGCTTATGAGGTCCATTAACACCTCTTATGTTCCATGATAAAATCTTCATCTAAGTATTGGGGAATAGACCTGATCGATGGTAATCTTTCTTCCACCCGCTATGTTTTTTTTAGCTTCCAGCTCCCTCTGTTCTTTTTCAGATACTCTTCCTCTTTCTCTCTTAGGTGTACCAATGTCTGCTTTTTGTTGTTGGCCTCTAGTCTGAACCCCACCTTGTTTGAATTGTCCACTCTTTTTTCTTGATTTAGATGTAGAACATCCTAGAGAGACTTTTGAAATATTTTTTCCTAAGAGAGGAGACTAGTCTTTATGATGTTCCATTCTGGATTGGGAACCAGTTCCTTTCCAGATAGGGAGTTTTTTACATTCCTTGACAGTAATCCAGGGGGTTTTATTTTTCTCAACTTCAACAAACTTTGAATCATCATTCTTACCTTTTAGTTGTTCCTACCTTGAGTCAGAGTCATTAAGGTAAGCATTCGAAGCTCCACTACTAATTTGATCTTCTACAATGTGAGCTATCATGTCATCATCAGTCCCATGTTGACCTTTCTGGGAACCATTCTCTAGGGTAGAGTCCAAGATATCTTCAACTCTTGAGATTAGCTTAGGGTCTATTCCTATTGAAGAATCAAGGGCCTCCTCTATTTTATTATTCAAGTTGATAAGATCCTGAGTGTTGTTCATCTCCTCTTGGTTTGATACCTCCTTTACTTATCCTGTTACTTCCTTCTTAGGTTCTGGGATTTCTGATTTCTCTACAAGATTAGAATAGGGGTTCTGATCTTCAGGAGGTTTTTGGATATCCTCTTTTTTTTTGTCCACTCCCATTTCTTATCTCTTTTAGTCTCATGTTCTTTCTTGTCTATCGGGGGCTTCAAAGGGCAATGCTTAGCCCAATGACCAGGTTTCTTACAAGTGAAAAAAGAAAATGGCATTGATTCATATTCTACTTCTTGTGTCCATTTACCTACCTTTGAGTTAAGTGTTATTATTTGGGGTAGCTATGTGTCTTGCTGGATATTAACATAGATCCTAGCAAACACTTGTCTGGTTCGAGCTACAGTCATTGGATCTATAGATAGCAGTTCACCAAAGGAACCTGTTGTAGTAACCAAAATTTCCTCATGCCAATATTCCAAAGGTAAGCCTAATAGGCGAACCTAGACAGGCACAGAAATGAAGAAACTTTCATTATAGTCCATATTTATAGTCCATATTTGTATCCATGTTCTTAGACTTATATTATTTCTTTGTAGAATGTAGAAATTAAGGGAACTTCTTGAAGAAGTATGAAAAATAAAAAACACAACACCGCCTTGATTATCTTTTGTTCCCCCCCTTTTTTGGCTCTTTATAGGAGTGTTTTGTAACCAAACTGAAAAAAACATTGAAAATGACACTTTATAATGATAATTTTGTGAGTGTTTCCTTTGGGTTCATGATGAAAAATATAAACTTTTTCAAAAAATAGAACTCAATTTCAAGTTGAGGAGAAAAAGTTATGAGCAAAAGAATTTTTGCCTTCTTACAAAATTTTCCTCCGCAAAAAAAAATTAATGAGCTGAAATTTTTTGACTTCACCATAATTTTTTTTTGCCAAATAAAAGAAGAAGCCTAAACTTAAGCCCCCATGGGTTGGAAAGAACTAGATTATCATCACGTTTCCAAGATATATCACAGCTTGAGCCGCACGGGAGAAATAGTGGCCATAGTTATCTTTCCGGGGAGTTGATGACATTGATCTCCAAATGAGGTTTATCGAGGTATGTCAACATGTGGGAGGGGTGTCGTGGCTCCTAAAGATACCTTGAAGAGATGAGGCAGACATACCCAGTAGCCCAAATGCCCACCCAAAACAACACTCATAGAACTGTGACAACCTCCACATATAGATCTATCAAACTGTGGAAAGTTGTAGATTATGGGCTTTAAAATATCTCAAAATTTCTCTAATACCATGTAGAGTCCCTAAGATCTATAAGAGATAAAGATAATCACAATAACAAAATGAGAGAAATATTCAACCTTCCATTGATTGGAGAAGAAAAAGAGATGTAAAATACATGTAGGAAGAGTGATTGGGTTGAATTAGAAGTTGAACCCAAAACTTATTGATTGGTGGAGAGTTTCCTCTCACTTAACTATAATGAGGTGTCAAAATTAAATCAGTGCCTCTCTAATAAAATCATAAAAGTGACAACTTGTGCATGAACAAGTGTCAAATAAATATGAATAGCTAAGTAGGCTTAATAAGCCTAAGTGTAATTAAATTAAATAAAAATGCTTACATTTATAGTGGCAGTCACATAAAAAAATTATGTTTATCTTCCTAAGAGGGACTAACTTGTGGATTTCCTTAACTTAGATCTTAATATTATCCCAATTGTTAAGTCTATTAGAAACATAATGAGAATGTGTCCAAACCCTCCTAGAATGAATTGCCTTGGGATAATCTCTATCTCTCATGTCTACTTCTACCAAAGCCTCGAGCCTATTAATTTTCTTTTTGGTTGTGTGTAGTTGAGCTAACATCTCTTGAATAACCTGGTACATTTTTTTGTATGCCACACATGACTTGTTAACTTTGTCCACAACTTTAGGCAACCCAATATCCTAGGAAGATGAAGCAAGGGAGTAAGGAGGGGAGGTAAGGTTAGATAATGAAGGCTTGAGACCCATCTTAATTATGAGAGTTGAAGGGGAATTCTTAGGGGTTCATTTTTACGTAGACATCTAGGATGAAGAGGCCCCTCGGAAAGATGAAGGACCTTAGGAACAACCATACTCTTTCCCTTTCCCTCAATTTTGAAATTAGTAGTATGTTGAGGGTTAACCCAGATAGCCTTGGTGAATAGACAAGGAAGCCCTATTGTATTATTTGTTATTACATAGCTCAACCACAAGGGAGGGATTAAGGGTAGAGGTATTTAGGCTAGATGCAAGGGAAAATTATAAGTGAATATTATACAATATATAGATAATCCCTTGATGAAGGGGAAACCTTCCCTTAACCTAAGTTATAGACACCAACTGGGATATAAAGGAGAAATACAAAACAAAAATTAAGCTTGATCTTGTGCCTAAAATGATTGAGTGTATCACCACCCTTAATTTTTTTGGCGTATGTGGAGTAATTTTTGGGAGGAAAATGACAAGTCCTTAAATAGCTTGATCATTTGATGATAACAAGATAGTTTTTTTCTCTTTTTCCTCTTTCCAAGATCTTTAGATGATTCCTCTTCCAAAGGTCACCTTGTTAGACCACTTCCCATAAAATTTAGCATTAATTGGTAATCGATTATGGAATGGACTTCCAAAACCCTTTTTTTTTAAATACATATATGGTAAGACACCAGTTGATGCTCACCAATATTGATGAGGTTTAGAACTTGGATTTTTATCCTAGTCAATAGTACAAGTGGATTTCTTAGTGGAACAATGTAATTTAATGAACATCTTTCTTTCTTTGTATCTATGGTTTCCAACTAGCTCTTTTCCCTTGATGGTCCTACGAAGGTAACACCTCAAATATTTGATGTACCATAAAGGAACTCTTTATAAACCTATTCTCTCCTAGTTTGAAAGTTTGTGTGTCTTAAATCCACCAATGAAATAAAATTCCTAACAGTCATATGGCCAAAGGGGCTCATACCAAAGAGAAATTGAACTATTTAAAAGTGCGTGACTAAGCTTATAAGGATTTTTTTTTGGCTCTTCATGCTCGTCACACTTCACCAAGTATAAAAAAAATTAAGGCCAAATGATGTTCTCTAATCTACTAGATATTATCCAATCATTTGTTTGCCATTATGAAAATATTTTCTCTTCTCATGACGTTTCACCAAATTGAGATCAAGATCTCCAAGAATACCTTTAGATTTTTGTACATAGGCTTTTTGAGGACCAACAAACTTTCTTTGAGTAAATTCTCTCCATTGATGATCCAAAAGATATTTTAAACTCCATGGTTGTTGAAAAAGCTCTAGGATGGGATGGTTTCCTCTATGAGTTCTAAAAATCCCTATGGCCTTATGTAGACTCTAGCCTTCATAAGGTCTATCTTGAAGTATTTCATAACAAGTGTTTAGATAATTGATCAATAAAGAAAACATAAAATACATACCCAAACCAGATACCCTAAGGACATTTCTAACTAGGGACTGATTATATTACTATATGTTTCCTACAAGATTATCTCTATACCCAAACCAAACACCCTAAGAAAATTTAAGAAGTACGATTTATAGCTCTGGGTAGAGAAAGGATAAATATATCCCCTGGGGTTATTTTCTTGCAGTGTGAAGTTTTCTTTGTAATCAATATATTGATGATAAGGATAGTTGTGGGTAGTGTTTTATTTTTCTTGAGAGAAAGATTAAAGAGAGCCTTGCTACAAGAAGTATACAAAGATCATGGCAAAGTTCAAGTTGATGCTTCATCTTGTAGATTTAGGGATTTCTAAAATGTCAAGGGTAGCTATAGGGATTTTTAAATGTATAGGCCCAACTGTCAATGCTTCATGTGAAGCTACAAGAGCTTATTTTGGCTTTTAGAAGGTCCAATCCCTTTAGGATACCACTTTGATTCTCCCTAAGTGTTTGGATGTAGATTGGGGCATGAATGCATGTGTTGAAGGTGTGGATTTTTATAGGCCCACTTCACCTTGGGAATAATTCTCAAATTTCTCTTTTAACAGGAGAGATAGTGAGAGTCTTACCTTCTGGCATTCTCTCTATCAATAACCACATTAGTGTGATGGTGGCATGGCTCAAAATCCTAGTTAGATCCAAAGAGACACTCTGACTTCTTTGAAACACTCTTACCTTGGGCTATCTCATGCAATTAGGCAATCAACTTTAGTACAAGAAAAAATCAAAGGTTGCAAATTTTGTTAGGAATATATTCTCTACAAATAGCTAGTTGTAATTAGAAATGAAATGTACTGGAATTCCATGTAGCTTGTTTTATTTTTTGTTCTTATAAAAGGAATACCGAGGCCATTATTGAGGGGTTCTAAAAAATATTTGATATAGATAGAGAGTAATATATTTAATTAGTTTTTTTTGCAAAAAAAAAAAAAAATAGAATATTATGTAAGATGAATGTATGAGTAATCTTTACAAGAATTAATTAAAAAATTTATTGAGTATTGTCACCTACTTTAGTCACTCATGTTTGTTACATGAGTTTGTCTATTCAGAATGGATGAACTTGTTTTCATGATAATCTCATGAATGTGTGATGTGTCTGCTAGTTTTCTTCAAGGAAGAGATTAAATTATTTTAGATATATTGTGGTGATTTAGGGAGGATAGTAGTGATTATATGAGTACAATCTATTTTATGATTTTGAATGTTTATGCTAGGTATGAGAATTCAGATTTGTGAGTGGGATTCATGGAAGTTCATTAAACTTGTGGCTCTATTCCAATGGAGTAAAGCACTGATCCTAATTGTATAATTTTCCAGAAACCAAATTAATTTCAAAATAATATTTACTTTCTTGTTTGTAGAAGTAGGGTTATAGTAAGGCTCGTGCCTCTTAGCTAGGTTTGATAGTGTTCTCAAAATGAAGCCAATTCTAAATAGATGCATTTTTTTTAGATTTATGATAGTTGTGATCAATATGTTGTTTGCAATATCTTTTGGTAAATTGTTACATATTGTGAGCATATTGTAAAAGAGGGTACACTCTCCCAGGTCTTCCAGATCCCATGGTGATGGATATATTCCTTCCCCCATTGAATTCTCAAGATGTTGGCCACTAATATAAGACACCTATAGACAAGAGAGGGAAAATCCTTAGGGTTTTCTTTAGCATCAGCTAGATAAAGAAATAAAAACTAATAAAATGGAAAGTCTATTCAGGATAATGAAGTGATAAAAAGGTCTAACTCTGGTTTTTGTAAGTTGCTCTAGTAGGCATAAGGAAGTTATAGTTCACTTGGAATTTAGAATGAAGTTGGAGACTTTGTTGTTGAATATCATCATGTCATATCTCTCAACTTGTTGGGCACAAATTTGGGTTCCTTTCATAACATGTTGTTGGTGCCTAATGGTTCTATCAACTACTTTCTTCTCTCTATAAGAAAGTGGGAGTTGAATTTTTATCTTCTCATGTTTCCCTGAATCTAACATAGATCATGAAAATTGCAATTTTGGGCTATAGGGGATCAATTTGGAAAAAAACAACTAGATGGTTGTGTAGCAGGATTAGAATGAAATTTTTTAGTAAAGCTTGATATCTCACTATTTTTAAGCAGAGACACTGATTCTCAGACACAAACGTGGATCTATGGAAACATTGATCAATAGCTATAGACGTCGCTATAGGTTTTTTAACTAGTCAAAATAGAATATTCTATCTAAATTCTAGAGAGACAGAGCTATGGGTCTGCTCAGTGTAGATGTTGATCTACATAGATGTGGATTTGTGCAGATGTTGATTTAGAGAAAAGACAAATTTTCTAGTTTTTTAGGATTTAACCAAGTTTGACTTTCTATTTTTCCTAATTTGTAGGGTTTGTTTCATGCAAGAAAAATTATAGTAGGCAAAAAATTGTAAAATTATGAAATGTTTAAGATTAAAGAGTTTTTCAAAAATCATTCTCATTGGTTAGAACATCAAACAAGCACTTTCTACCTTAAGGAATCAGTTTAATTTTAACACTTGTAAACCCACAAGAGAGAAGCTTCAATCTTGGTATACCAGACCTTCATGCATTGTATCCCTCTCAATCTAAGAGGTAATTTTATGCAGAGATGAACAATAAAATATGCAGTTAATAGGGACTTCAAGGAGTGGATGAATAAGGGATCCCCTTATGGGGGCTTGCTTGACTTTCTGTGAAGAAATTCAGAAGCCTTCACACCTCATGTCCAGGGGTATATGTTTGGTGAGTAACTTCATAGGATGATGTAATTCTATTCCATTACAAGTGTTAAACTAAGGCTAAAAGGTTAGGCTTCTAAATTAATAGTTTTTAGTCAGATTTGTGGCATCCCCCCAATCAGTTTGTACACATGTGAGACACTTAAGTCTCTAGTTGACCATGCTATCTACTTAGGGATATTCACCCAATCTATAATACCATCAACATGCCTCCCTCAATCTTGGTGGGATAAGACAAGCTTTTGTATAGTGTCTTATTTATATATCAGTCGGGATGTTTACCAGTTTGAGGTCATCCTTTTAAGGGGAGTGTTTCCCTTCAAATAGGCCTCTCTAGAGGAAAATATAAAACCAGCTTTCTCTTACATCCAAGATCCATGAAGGTGAGGAGAGAGGATACAGTGCATCTTATCTTTGCATCACGTAAATTAATGGGATTTTAAGTCCTAAACATTGAGTGAATATTTTGAAGGGAGTACCTCCACCAACAAAGCCTTCTAAATATGCAAGCAATGGGGATCTTTCCAAATTGAAATTAATTAAAGTAGCTATGTAAACTACTCTAACATCAAACACTCCCACAAAGCTTTAGAAGTGATTATTTATCTAGTTAAATACATTAAACCTAAAATATCAAAGAAAGAAAAGTGTATTTATTTATCCAGTTAACATACATTAAACCTAAAATATCAAAGAAAGAAAAATGTATTTATTTATCTAGTTAACATACATTCTAAGAGATGTGTATGTTCTTTCCTTCAATCATGCATTCCAATAAATATTCAAAACATTCAAACACAAAAATCTCCAAGGTAACATGCAAGTTGTTAGTAGTTTGCTCCTTCAATCTTCAAAAATTAAGAAGAGGTATATCAATTATTAGTTTTTAGTCCAAACAAGCTAAAAATTTAAATAAATCTACTAATAGGCAGAGATGTAGATGTCAATCTATGCAGATGCAGATCGAAAAAGATGTTGGTTCTGAGTTAGAGATAAAGAATAAGAAAATAGAATTTTGGCACGTGCAATATACCTTTACTTACGTAGAAGAGACAATGATCTGAGGGGCGTAGACATTGATCTGTGGAGACATGGATCTACATAGACAAGGGTTTAAAACCTATGGTTAGAAATATAAAAATTTCTCCATCTTTTACTTTTGTAAAATTTAATGATTGACAAAAAATTGAATTTAAGATTAAATAAAACCATAGAAAACCATTTAAAAGTAAAACCCCCTAAATCAGGTGTGAAACTGTGTGAAATGAAGACATCAGTCTATAGGGCACAGATATTTATCTACATAGATGTGGTCTACACAGACATGGATCCAAAGGTGAAGACAGCTCTATGTAGGGAAAAGATATTGATGCAAAAATTAAACTTGTAGAAGTAAGAAAATTTGAAGAATTGTTAGAATTTTAGGAACGTAAGTCCTATCAGAAGTGCCAAAATGCATGCATGAATTCCTACCATGTATAGTCAGGCTTAAACATGTAAAATGTTAGAGGTTAGCAATCAAATAAACCAATACATGTATATAAAAACTAAACAAACACAAAAGAAGCCACACAACCTATGATAGGGCCAAAAAAAGCACCCCTAAGGCTTGTTTGATTTTCTCTCTTGAGGAGATATGAGTGTGCTTTCCAAACACAATATTAGATCCCCAAATAATGCAAAGCTTGAAGGTGGATGTGAAGCTAAATGAAAACTAATGGATATCAAAGGATTACAGGACAAGTATGAGGAACTATCTTGCAACAATTATCAAATGATGATGATAGAGATGCAAATGAAAGATTCAAACTAGCATGAATCAAGAACTAAGATGATATAGCATGTTGTTTCTATGAAATGATTAATATATGAAAATAAAACTAACATATAATCTCTAAGATGCTCTAGAACTAATTTATCATAATAACAATGCAACTATAATGCATGGATTTTCTCTTTACAAGGCTCCTATTTATCAATTTTAGAAGGAAGGATGAGGGCTTGGATGAGGTGCAAACTATGTGGCATCCACATAGGATCCACATAAGGGACACATATGCTAAAGGAGATGGCCATGTCAAAAGTCAACCTTGAGACAAGATAGGTATTTCGGAGCGGGAGATAAAAGTGTAAGAATGTAGTTGGATAAATTAAGGAAGTTGGTTGGCTTCCTTGGGAAGAGTTTCTCACACGTGTGAGCAACTCATTAGGCTTAATGAGGTTAGGAATCACCTTTTTAGGCTTAAATAATTTGGGATTAACTAGTGGAGTAGGCCTAGTGGGTGAGGTGATGGGTGTAGGATAGCTTTCTATGTTGGATTTAAGATTAATTTAAATTAAATTTAAATTAGCCAAGGTTTAGAATAATATTAGAATGTGTAGGATTTAAATAAATATAAATTTATTCAAAAGGGGATTTATGGAGGGACATATATTAAATTAGATTTAATACATTAGAAAGAGGGGTATTTAAATTAAATTTAAACTCTTTAGAAATGAACCTATCTTAATTAAATAAATTTAATTAAATAGGTAGGAAAATATAACAAATATAATTAATTAACTAAAATTAACTATAGTTTTATAGGAAATATTAATTAAAATAAATTTAATTAATATAGAGTGTTAAGGATGTTTTTAGATGTCTACATTTACATAGTACATATTTTTAGTATTATGTATCCCATAAAAGTAATAGAACCTATTCCAACAATTTGTGCAATCTAATCATCTCCAAATCTGACAAATCCACCACCATATTTTTTAAGTTTCACAAAATTTTTGTCACCAGTCATATGATTAGAGAAACCACTATTATTCAACCATTCATTCGTATTCTTTTCAACATGTGATGCATTCATAATTTTAGTTTTACATTCCAAAGATGTCACATTACTAACTTTATAAGGTTTAGGTTTAGCTTCTTCAACATAAAATAAATAGTCACATTCTTCTAATTCATCATCTAAGATACTATAATTTTTATTCACATAATATGTCTTCTTATTGAATTTTAGTTTTTTTCTTGTTCCTTTATGTGGACATCTAGTAGCAATATGACCAACCTTTATGCACCTGAAACATTTGAGAGGTAAGATAGATTTATACTTACCATTTCCTTTCTTCAGCCTCCTTATAAATTTTTCTTCTTCATTTGTGCTTTCATCCTTTGGATCTTATTACACAAAGGCCAATTGAAGAGCCCATACACATATCAATCACCGAGCAGCCAGGAGATGAAACATATGCAAAAGACTTCTAGCCTGGTGGCTACACCGAGAAAGAGGATACTCCCGAGCAGTTAGTCATTACCAGGAATGATAAAGTGTTAATTGAAGATATCACTGAAGGTGATCCTGATGATGAAGTGAAGGAAGATGAATATGTTACTACTATTGTAAGACAAGACTAATAAGGAAGCTATAACACCAATACTGAGTAACTTACCATTTTTGGTGCAAACCATAGACATTGCTACATAAGAGCAACCCAAGGAGAACACACCCAAAAAATAGATGGATACTACCGAAGAGTGGGGAGAAGAAAGAAATAAGGTGATCGTTGAGCCTGAAACTAAAGAGGCGAAAGACAATGGATCTAAAGAAAAAGAAAATGTAGATGATTCTGCAACATGTACAAGGCCAGAAGCCCAAGGACCTCAGACTAAGGGACTAGAAAAAGGGAAAGAAATGGAGGAAAGTGTCTCCACCGAGAAACCAAAGTCAAATCCAAAGATGAAAGCTCTAGTTCCATATGGGTAATCCCCTACATATAGTAAGTAGAAAAAGAAAAAGAAGAAGAAACATGGAAAAGGTCTAGTCACCCTAGATGAAGTTGAAGAGATACCTTCATGTGACCCAATAACCTTAGACACTAAATCTCTTGGGAGATATGGAGAATTATGCACTAGGAGAGAAGCTAAAGAGAAGGAGAGGTAGGAGAGTAAGCATAAACAGGTGCTTGAAGATGTGAGAGAGATACTAATGGAGGTTGTACCTAATGTCAATGTTGATGAGGCAACTCCCATCAGTGACCAACTTGCAACACTTATCGAGCACATCAATTCTCCTAATGTTGATGTTGAGAAGAAAATTGAAGAGAGAATAGAGTCTAAAATTCAAATTGAAATAGCAGAGAAAATCAGCCAAGTCATGGCCATTCATAAGGTGAAGTTATCTGAAACTATAACTGAAATTGAAACTCTCATTCAGCAGATAATCACCACTTTGAAAAATCTTTGCACTTTAGAGTCTTTTACTATAGAGATAACAAGAAAATTGAAGAAGCTAGATGATGATCTACAGAAGAGTGCAGAAAGCTTAATCATATAACCCAATGCATTCAAATCATACTATGCAAAGGTCAAGAATATACATGGATTAAGAAATGAGCTCTAAAGAGAAGAATACAAAATAAAGGATCAAACAACTGTGATCCAAGAAGAATTGTTACTGCACATCAAGGTGATGCAGATGCATGTAAAGAAATCCAAGGATCTAGTAGCTACTCCTGAGCTATCAGTCGTAAATCATATATTCGACATGCATGCACAAGTTGGTTTGGAGAATATTGCTTTAGAGAGTTTGAAAGAGGAATGGGAAAACCTCTTAGCCAACTTGAAGAAAACCCATCAAAATATTTTTGATAAGATGTACAAGTATATACAAGTTTTGGCATTATTACCAAAAATGGGGGAAGATATGTTTACTTACAAGGGAGAAGATATGTATAGTTTGTATGTATACTTACCGAGGCATATAGACAGGGGGATTCTACAATTTTGAGTATACAATTGTGAAGTTTTGAAATTTTGATTGAGGAATACATATGTGTTTTTGTCACTAACGCCAAAGGGGGAGAATGTTAGTTTATATATTTTCATTAGTGCCACACATACAATCAGTAAAGGAAGCAAAAATGCTAGTCATTCAACACTCTAAGTATAGTAACCAAGCAAAGCACAAGGCAGAATATCATAGTAATCAAACAGTCTTGACCAAGCACTCATACCAAGCCAAATGATTACCGAGTACCGAGTATAGTTTTAACCGAGCATTCATATATACTGAGTGTGAGTAATTTATTGAGTGATGAATGTAGTGTATACCGAGTAAACTAGGAATGACATTAAAGTTTTTAATGGCACAAAATACAAGGTAAATGATTTACACTGAGCTAAAAAATGGTTTACAAAGATCAAGGTGAATATTAAATGTGGATTTAATCATTTAATGATTGATGATACCTATGTAATGATGTTTTAGGTTATTCATTTGGATCGTAGATCTTAGGTTTTCTAGATGATGGCATTATTAGAGTAATAAAGTGTTTACTTATTAATTAAATCATATTGATTTAATTATTTAGTCACTTATTATCTCTTTCTAATTAAGCTAAAATTTAGGCATATAATAATTTATTTATTTATTAATTATTATCATGCAACCTAGGTTTTACCTTTTTAGGGCTTCAAATATCCTTTTTATAATGATTGATCTCTCTTGTAATCTATTCAAAAACATTCATTTGTATTAAATTGCAAAAAAAAATTTGAACATCAAGAATGTCTCCTCTTTCATAGATCCATGCATCCAAACTTCTCTAGTTTTTTTCTTCTCTCTCTTTCTGTGATAGGTGTTTGTGTGTAGGTGTTCTTGGGAGCTATGGGTTGTTTTCTCATAAACTCTAATATGGTATCAAAGTTTTAGATCTTTTTTCTGCTATCCTCTTCCTGAGAGATTTAGCCATGTTCGTAAGATCTAAGTTTCAGAAGGTTTGTTTTCTTGAATCTGGGGGGCTCTCTTTCTGGTCATCTTGGCTTTAAACGGACCTCATGGTTGCATTCACAGCATCTAAGAACCCCTAGATCCATATAAAATTTGTCTATTTTGGACAAAGTTGGAATCTATGGCAAAAAAATTTGCAACCGGCCCCAGAAAGGATCCTGAGGCGGTTACTATATTTTAGAGAATTTTTGGCTCAAACAGACCTCACTATTGAGCTTGCAACAGCTAAGAACCCCTGTTTCAAATGATATAAAATTTTTCTAATTTGGACAACGTTGCAAGGAGACGCAAAAAAAAAATTGTGTCAAGCCGTACGGCCTAGCCATGCAATCTGAGGCAAAAATTTTCCATAGTAGAGCCACCTAGTGGCACCGTTGGTAGCCTCTTCCAGTGGTTACCACTAGCAGAACCACTAGTGCCAGCCACCAGTGGCTCACATTTAGAATTGTCATAGTTACCGCCACGGTGACTGTCGGGCCAATGGAACCACTAACGGTTTCTACAAATCCAGCCCCCAATGCGGTCATATGCAGGGTCCAGCCCCCAACTGCTAGGGCTTAGGTGCCAACCCCCTCATCACCCACGTGAAAAAGGGCCCAAATTTTTTGGCCCCTAGGCCCTATTAGTTTTTTGATGTGACAGTCATATGGTTGTCAAATTTAGCCTCATAGTTTGTTGATGTCATCACTGCATCAACAATTTCAAACACCATTTTTGGGCCCTCCGATGCAACTATTGGTTTTTCATTCATAACTTAAGAGCATATGGTGTCAAAATCAGGCAAACGATATATTGTCAGAAAGTCAGTTCTGAGCTCTATCCAGATCTGGAGGTTTGAATTTCTGACTTTGCTTTTTTGATGGTGTTTTTTACTATCAAAGCCAAATGTTTAATTTGCACTCTGAGAGCTCTATCTTGCACATCTGAACTCCATTTTGGGAAAACAATATATTGTTCAAAATCTTGTTCTGAGTCATTTCCATTTTTGTGAGTCATTTTTTAATAATCGGCTCTATGTATATTTTATTTAGTTTCTTGCATTTTTGCAATCTAGTGGATATCTTGGTTGTTACAAGTCTTGGGATCTCTTCCCTTTGAAGGATGGCTCTTCTTAGGTTATTCTTTTTTTGTAGAAGCCTTCTATCTTCTTTGAGTAGTGTATACTTCACTTTTGTAGCATTCTTTTATGCACATGCACTGAGATAAAGTGTCATTCTATTGCATGTATGGGATCTTGAAAATGTTCATGCTCTATGTACTTGCACTCCATTATAAAGTGCCAGGGGGGTTTGATATTTTCCTTTGTTTTCCATCTACTTTTTTCATGTGAGCATTCCTCCAAAGACAATAGCCTCAGGTATCTATATTTGTGTTTTTCCTCTCTTTGCACCTTCGATGTTTCTCATATCATGTAGTTCATCTTCAATGATCTTTTTAGTGTATCTATCATTACTCCCTTGTTATAATTATGGGGGGGTTTCTACTGTTGGTTCTACTTCCTTGGTTCGATAGTGTGATATATGTATTCATTATTTGATTATATGTACTAGGTGGATGCAGTGGCTCGATACCTATGTATTCAGGTGAGATGGATCATTTACCATATGGACACTCTTTTATTTCTTATTTTTGGATGCACTCTTCCAGCTTTGATTGATCAGCTCTTCAGACTTTTGGTGTTTTTATGCCATCTATATTTTCAAGTTCAAGTGTTTTCCTTTGTTTGACTCCTTATTTGAGTAGTTTCATTTGAGAGTACTTGTGGAGATTACAGTATTTTGTATCTTTGACTTTAGTTGTTTGCCTCCTGATTTGAGTAGTGTCATTTGAGGGCACTCATGTAGACTACAGTCTTCTCTACCTAGTCATGTTTCAGTGGAGGATCTTCAGATCATCAGTTACTTCTTGACAGAGTTTGTAGCTTCTTGCTTCAATGATGTTGTACATGTTCATCCATGTTCCTATTTTCTAGAACATTCCCACTTTTAGAGGCTTCTTTAGTCCTTCAGACTAGGCTTTCTCTCTTTTTGGAGTAGAGTTTTTCCCATGTGGTTTTCTCTATTTCTCCTCTTTATAGAGACTTTAGTTTGTACTTGGGTACCTGATTAGGCCTTTTGTTGCCAAGACCCATTTGCTTTCAATAGTTCTTTCTAGGTTTTTAGCTTCTCCTAAAGTTTATCTTAAGGGGGTGTTTGAGTAATAAATTATTTACTTATTAATTAAATCATATTGATTTAATTATTAAGTCACTTATTATCTCTTTCTACCTAAGCTAAACTTTAGGCATATAATAATTAATTTCTTTATTAATTATTATCATGCAACCTAGGTTCTACCTTTTTAGGATTTTAGATCTCCTTTTATAAGGATTGATCTCTCTTGTAATCTATTGAGAAATATTCAATTGTATTGAATTGCAACTTTTGTTTTTGCACATCAAGAATGTCTCAACTTTCATGGATCCATATGTTTAGGCCTCTCTAGCTTCTTGCTTCTCTCTCTATCTATGACAGGTGTTTACGTGAAGGTGTTCTTGGGAGCTATGGGTTGTTTACTCATCAACTCCAATAAGCATAACCCTAATTAGGTCAAAATATTTTGATATAAGAACTATCAAGATGTCATTTTGACATGTACCACACATGAAGTAGCCACCAATACAGACATCTCAAGATCAGACAGGCTTGTGAAGTTAACGTATTGATAGATAATTCAAGGATTGAATCAATATTAGATTAGAAGGTTACCAAGAAGAATTTAGAAAAGAAATATATCATAGCAAGGTAATAAAAGTTAAGTACTTATCAAATCTGAAATCAAGCAAAGTTAGTTTCTATATACAGATCAATTCTACTGTTACTTTCTAACAATTGTGGCATACTTAAATCTCTTAATAGGGTAGACCTAATAAGTCCTTTTTGTAAATCTCTTAACCGATTGCACACTTAACTGTATTTCTTAAATCCTTAAATAACCAGGTAGATCCTTACAGATCTTTATTGTTACTCCTAACAGGGTAAGATAATTAGAAGTGATCAAACATTGTAGCCTTAACTGGAAAAATTTATTATTGCAATTAGTGAAGCTTTTTGGGTGTCATCCTTATTGCAGTTTTTACCTTCTAACAAGGGTTTATGTGATACCAAAATACTTGTGTATTGTGTATGAAGTTTCATGGATGTTTACATGTTAGATTAGAAAGCATTTCTTATTTTCAGTAATGTTATGAATGGATGAAAAGATAACATGTCAGTAGTTAATTAATTACATTATTATAAGGATTTAGTTGAAAACATTTTTGAGGTTACTCATTCACCCCTCCCCTCTCAGTAACTCATCTTTCCATAATCCCAAAAACTTCTTGTGCTTATAAACCAAGAAATGACATAATTTGAATTGCAATCGAAGACTGGGAGGAGCTTGTGGATGGGCATGTTTCTTTTACTCAACTAGAAGGAATGTTTTACTTCAAATGCCACCTCTATAAGGAAACAATTATATATCTCATCAGGTCAGAATGTCTCTTCACACAAGAAATTTGGGTAATATTTCTATCACGGTTAATTTTGGTCTTTTTAGCTAATTTATATACTCTCTTTTGCACTCATGGTCCAATTTTAATCACATGGAAGAAGGATTTATCAAGCCAAATTTCCACATGAATAATAAAGTAGTTCAAGGGCTTAAGCAGTATGATCTCTGGTATGGAAAGGATTTTGTGGGCAACATATTCCCTAGGAATTTATTGAAATCAGATGAAAATTATATCTTTCTGTTTAATCTCATTAAGATATCCTTAACCACATTAGATATTACTCACTTTCAACAAGCTTTATCCTCCCTTTGTTTGTATTTTTCCATGAAAGATAATTCCCTAGATACTATAAATGAAATTATTCATCTTTTAGGGAACTTTTTTCATCATTCATAGCATGGCTATGGAGGGCTCCATGATTCACTAGCCCTGGAGGACTCTAGGTATGTAAATGACACAGATTTTGAAATCTATCATAACACAGGTTGGGATGAAAACTCTTTGGGCATAGGTAATGCAACACAATTGTCTTAGGTCTTATTATCAGATAATTTGGATGTGGATTTTGCATCAATAAAATTTCCAAACCTTCTTGTCATGGTTAAAGTTGATGAGCTTCAACAGAATGAACATCGGACAGTGAATTAAAACTTCTCTCCTAATTCACCTCAGCCATAACCAATGGATTTGGACTGAATGTGTATGATTTTATTTTAGAGTAAAACTTTGCAAGCTCTCAAATTTCTGATGGGAAGAATTGGATTTAGAGATAAATTTTACATAATGTGGTCGAAAGAATGAGAAGGAAATGTGAATGATAATGTCTGCAATGTCAATGGCTCCAGATTGTGACCATTTTTGGCTTTAAGGATTTTGACACCATTCATAGAACCCTATTTATTATAGGACTCTCAGGCATGAACTAACATGTATATGAAATTTTATTTTTTCTATCTCAGTATAGGTCTTTTTATAGGCTTTTTGTAGCAAGGAGATCCAAGTAAAGCTTGTTTAATATATCATTTTGAACACTCATAAAGTTATTGTATTAGTTAAATGATATTTTCATAGGTCTTGTAGGGTGATGTAACCAACATATGCATTTATAATGAATATGCTATTAGAGGGGTTATGTAAGAAACTTACGCATGGCATGCATATAGTATTCTGAAGTGATGTAAAAAGTGTATGCATTTTTTATGAATATGCTATTAGAGGGGTGATGTAAGAATTCAATTCACTTAAACCATTACCTTCATCTTATGTATTCATATTTTTTAATCAAGGTATGAAATAGGGTTTTCTTGCTAGTTCTCTCCCTATGAAGCTCTTAAACTAAGCTTATTTAATAAAATAATATATATGGGTGGCTCCATCCACTTTTTTCTAAGAAAAAATTTTTATCCAATTCTTTCAATAGAAATTAATTAAAAATTAGAAAAATAAATCCAATTTTAAAACAAACTATTTTGTCTAAACATTAAGGGCCTTCAAGTTTTATGTCAAACTAGATTCAAAGCTAAGGTTTAGTTAACCGGGCCTTTTCCCAAGCCAAAACTTGAATCTATTCTTAAGCCATTAATTTATATTTTATGAATCGGGACCTCACATTTATGAAATGGGGTTGCATGTTCTATAAAATGACATCACATTTAAAAATAAAAATTATAATTTATTGATATGTGACTTCGTTTAGGCTTGAGGTCCTATCATCAAAACTAAATGCAACCATGTTTTAGGCTCGAGACCCTAAACTTAAAAGTGAGGTCATTATTTCATTTTAACGTGACCCCATTTTATTCAGTGCATTTTTTTCAAAATAAACTAAGTGTAAAATTTCTACTATAAGTGGACTCAACTTCTTGGATTTACCCTAGATAAACCAAAAATACATGCATTTAAAAGAAATAATTCTCACTACCTGTGGTTTACAAAATAAACCTATGATAAACTCCTTCATTGTTTGAGGTGGCATATTAATATCACATTCCTACAAAATTTTGTTACTATGTGTGGTAGAACGTATATATCAAAATACATTGTAATAGTAAAAAAAAATTGAACATTTTTTTTACAACAAAAAGAGGGTCTTTCCATGTTAGATTTTACATACCAGATTTAAATTTTTAAAATATCTTTGATTAATATTAATATTATTTAACACTAAATCATCCAAATATTTTTGTCTAATTTTTTTTTTGATGTGGATGATGAACTTTTACCCAAATATTTATTTTATAACATACTTGGCATTAGGTGAAACCTTATATTATCATGCCTATATTTTTCAATCAAAGTTTTGACTTCATCATTTATTTTTATGTCAAACCTTGAGACTCTGTGACTAGAAAATTATTTTAAACTATTACGATCACAATAAGAATTTAAAAGAATACAAAAACATTGAAACATCATATGAGATGAAATTGTATATTTATTTAACAGAAGGTAGGACAACTCATACAAAGCAACACAATATTATGTTTTGTTGTTACCTAATTTGAATTATGTTTTTCCAACCTAGTTTATTATGTAGGCATGGAATGGTATAAGTAAAACATGAATTTTTTTTATGTTTGTGTGTTTGGAAGGATTCAAATCTAAAAGGAAAAATCTAGATATTGTTATATATGTTAAAGCATGTGACCATAGGTAGAAAATTGTAGGATTTTGTTGGACTACAACTGATTTGGAATCTAATTGAAGAATCTATGATTAAAGATCACTGAGGAGCTGCTGATTAGATATGTAATATGATTAAATCAGTAGTATGTTGTCATTGATGTCAACTAGTTTGACAGCACTTATCTTGTAAGTTACTACACTGAGACATCTAAAGAAAGGTGAAAGAGATAAAGAACAGAGAAATCTACATGAGGAAAGATGTACATGATAGATGAGGATAAGGAACACATTGAGTAACTTGTTGATGAGTCTATGACTTGATGATATTGACTTCATTATGTTGCATTCATCTATGATGAAGTATAGAGTTGAAAGACACAAAGCAGTGTTGTCGGTAAATAAAGCATTTCTAGTATACACCGATTGAGTGTAGTGTATACCAACTACAGTATTAACCGAGCAGAGTTCACCGACGCATTCTTTGTCAACCGAGGAGGACCGAATGAATTAAATGATTAGTTTAGCCAATAAGATTGATGAGCTGGCAGGAGTATAACATCAAGGTAACAAATAATGTTTGTTATACAGATCGACAGCTGACAAAATTCAAAGAAGATCTAACAGAGCAGATTGAAACATGTTATTGACACAAGTACCGAGAAAGTTTAAGTGGCAAAATCTATGAATGCGATTAAGCGGCAAAATCTGATGGTGGAGAAGAAAATGATTTACTTGTCTATATAAGAGAACAGAATTTATTTAAGAAAAAGCCAGAAAAAGAAGAAGCTGTAGGATTATCGTGTGAATAAGGTTTTCATGCATTTTGATCATACTGGTTAGTAAGAATCGAGCTGCAGAACAATTACCGAGCTACAAAGAGCTATTACCAACGGACAGTAAGTTGATATAGTATTGAATCTGGAGTGAATTATTGATCAGAAGGATTTGTATGGACTGAATATTGATCTGTAATCTGCAATTGAAGTTGTATTAAGGTAGGTCATTTTACTGTTACATATTTAACCATTGTATACAATCTAAATCTCTTAACCGAGTGGACTTTGAAAGTCTTATGATGTATCATTCATAGAATGAACATTGTTATCCTATCAACCCCATAGTGAATGCTGGTTGGATGATAACTTATAGTCTAAAATCCTCTAACCAGGTCACACCTGACAGTGTGTTTGTAACCTTTAACAGGGTTGGGTCTTAACCGACCTCACTTCAGAATAGTGAACAATTTTGCGTCGCCGGTCCCAGGTGGTTTTTCCCTTTATAGGGTTTCCACGTTAAATCTCTTGTGTTATGTGTTGATTGTGTTATTTATTTGTTATCATACTTTGCATGTTACATGTAAGATTTGATCGGTAAACTGTTATAAGTATTAGACTGGTAATCAGTAAAACCATAGACAGTGAGAGTTATTATTGCTTACCGACGAGCAGAAATTGAAGAAATTGTTTTGAATTATACATTTTGTTTTGGGACACTGGATAACTGATTCACCCCCCCCCCCCCTCTCAGTTATTCTAACAATTGGTATTAGAGCTTTGGTTGCTTGGAACAGAGTTTTAAGGACTTAAGCATAAAGGTTTCAAGATGTATAAGAGGGAAGTACTGAAACTAAATAAAGAGAACTTTGCAGTATGGCAAAGCAGAATGAAGTTGTACATATCTGGAATTGGGAATGCAGCACTAGATCTGAAGCAAAATGGCTACATGCAACCACCCACTAGTCCCCTAACTGTTGATCAACTGAAGGATAAGCATGAACACAATGTTACTATGATGGAACTTGTTGATGCCTGTACCGATGCTAAATTTGAAGATATCAAGACATACACAACTGCCAAAGGAATGTGGGATAAATTAGCACAAATCTACAGTGGAGATCTAAATGTCAAAAGAGCCCGAGCTGAAAGTCTGAGAGGCAGATTTGATGATATGAGAATGAAAGAAGGTGAGAATATTGTCCAATATTCAAATAGACTCAAAGAGGTGATACATGCTATTAGAGCATCTGATGGAGTAATTGATGATGAAATAGTAATAAGCAAGATTCTCATAACTTTGCTACCAGTTTATGCAATCAGGATTTCTGCAATTCATGAAACAAGAGCTACATCCAACCTCACTCTTGACACTCTGATTGGTAAACTTACAACCTTTGAATTAAACAATTTTGATAACAATGTTGTTCCTTCTATTGAATCCGCTTTCATGTCTTCTTTGAAGATTGGAAAGTTTAGCAGGAATAGTAAGAATTGTGATAGTGATGACAATACTGATGATGAACTTGATGAGCTTGAAGCACTTATGGCCCGAAGATTACCCAAAGGAAAAGGAAGGTATAGAGGTAAGCTACCTTTAGCATGCTTTAATTATAAAGAAGTCAGTCACATCGCTACTAGACGCCCACAGAAGAAAGATGATGATAGATCCAAAGACCGATCTGAAGGAAGCTATGGAAGAAGAGTCAACAGAGGTTACCAACACAACAACAAAGACAACTGAGATGAAAAAGGCAAAAAGGTATGTTACATAGCTGAAGATATTGAAACTGAATCTGATTCTGATGATGATGTAGAAGTTGTATTTGTTGCTATGAAAGATGACTCAGAAGAGGAAGAGAAACATGAAGAGATAGCATTGATCTCTAAAGTAAGTAGAAATGATACATAGATCATAGATAGTGGCTGCACATCATATGATCAGTGATGTAGAGAAGTTTGATCATCTTATTGAATATAATAGAGGATCTGTGAGAATGGGAAATGATGCACCTTGTATGGTAAGAGGTAAAGGCTCACTGATGATCAATGACATATTACAATGTGAAAATGCATATTAGGTAGATGGACTGAACTATAATTTGATAATTTTTTCTCAGCTAAACAATTCAGGCCACCGACTGGCTTTTGAGAGCAAAAAGGTGAAGATTAATGATATGGAGGAAGACTTGTCAGAACTGGTACACAATCCAGAGGTAATCTATTCTATCTTGATATGGATCAGTCTTCTTGTTTGTTAATAAAGGATGAAGATGCTTGGTTGTGGCACCGAAGGTTATGCCATGTGAACTTTGACAATATGATCAAGATTAGTAGAAAGAAAAGAGTTAGAGGATTGCCTAACTTGACAAAACCTGATCATGCCATGTGCCATGAATGTCAAAGAGGTAAAATGACTAAGTCTAGTTTTAAAAGCAAAGACTATTCAACAAAGAAGATACTTAAGTTGGTTCATACCAATCTATGTGGTCCTATGAGAACTCAGAGTTGTTCTGGTGATAGATATTTTATTCTTTTTGTTGATGATTACACTAGACTGATGACTATTATGTTCTTGAAAGAGAAATCTGAAGCTTTCAAAATGTTTAAGTGGTATAAAGCTAAGGTAGAGAAAGAAACTGGTAAGGAAATAAAGTGCTTAAGATCTGATAGAGGAGGTGAATTTATCTCTGATGAATTTACTAACTTTTTCAATGAGCATGGAATCAAAAGACAAGTATCAGCACCGAGGACACCTCAACAAAATGGCATTGCTAAAAGAAGGAATAGGTTTATAATTGATTATGCTAGAACATTGATGATACAGAAGAATGTTGCTCAGACATATTGGAGGGAAGTTGTCAACACAGTTGTATATGTTCTTAACTTATTACAACTGAAGAAGAACTCCAACCGAACACCTTATGAACTATGGTTTGGACACAAACCTACTATAAGTTATTTCAAAAATTTTGGAAGTAAATGCTTTATCTTGAAAGATGAGAGAAATGGAAAATTTGATTCTAAAGGAGATGAAGGAATATTTCTTGGATATTCCACTACAAGTAAAGCATACAAATGTTTGAATAAGGCTACAAATAAGATTGTTGAAAGTACTAATATTCATGTTGATGAGTTTGATGATAAGTACATAGAGGAAAGTACAAAGGAACCGGAAGACTATGGTAGATTCACTTACATTGAACATCTAGAGTATCTACTGACACCGCAAGCTGTAACTACCAGTCAGCAGGGAAACAATGCAGTACAATAGGCACCACAAACCGATGAACATGAAGAAAATGCCGAACAAGGAAATGACCCTGAGCAGGATGAACAAGAAAGGAGAAATCAAGTTTTGGCTAGTTTTGTCAGGAGACATCATCCTGAAACACAAATCATTGGAGACAGACATGCTGGAATGCAAACCAGAAGCAAAACAAGATAAGGTACATGTCTAATTTGTGAGTTTGAACCTAAAACTGTGAAGATTGCATTAGAGAATGAAGAATGGATTAATGCAATGAAAGAGGAAATAGAACAAATAGAAAAGAACAAAACTTGGTCCTTAGTACCCCTACCAAAAGATAAGAATGTTATCAGTACTGAGTGGATATACAGAAATAAATTGAATGAAAATGGTGAAGTCACAAGAAATAAAGCTAGATTAGTATGCAAGGGATATGCACAGGAAGAAGGCATTGACTATGGTGAGACATTTGCACCTGTTGCTAGATTAGAAGGAGTTAGAATGCTACTTGCATATGTTGCACATAAGAAATTCAAAGTCTATCAAATGGATGTGAAGTCAGCATTTTTGAATGGTATACTTGAAGAAGAAGTCTACATTGAACAACCTGAAGGATTTGTTGATCTCGACAATAAAGACATGGTATGTAGATTACATAAAGCTTTATATGGACTAAAGCAAGCACCGAGAGCATGGTATGAAAGACTTCATACTTACTTGTTAAGTATTGGATTTGTTAGAACAAGTGAAAATAGCAATTTGTATGTGAAAGGTGATACTGATGATACTATTATCATTGCTGAAATATTTGTTGATGATATTATCTTTGGTGGCTCAGATCTTGTCTGCAAGGCATTTTCTGATGAAATGCAAAAGGAATTTGAAATGTCTATGTTTGGAGAGATTAAGTTCTTTCTTGGACTACAAGTGATTCAGCAGAGTGATGGCATATTCATCACACAATCTAAATACATAAAGGAAGTACTGAAGACATTTGGCATGGAAGATGCTAAACCTGTAGGAACATCGATGGCTATTGGATGCAAATTGACAAAGGAGGATGAAACTACTGAGGTAAATCAAACACTTTACTGATCCATGATTGGTAAGTTAATGTATGTAGTTCACAGTAGGCTAGATATAGCACATGTTGTGGGAATTGTTGCAAGATTTTCTGCTAACCCTAGAGAATCACACATGATAGCTACAAAAAGGATCTTAAGATAATTGAAGAAAATAGAGAATTATGGATTATGGTATTCTAAGGAAGGGAAGTTTGAACTGAAAGTTTACACCGATGCTGATTGGGCTGGAAATGTGGATGACAGAAAAAGCACCACCGGAGGAGCATTTTTCTTTGGTGAAAGACTTGTAACCTAGACAAGTAAAAAGCAAGCTTGCATTTCTCAGTCTACAGCTAAATCAGAGTATGTTGATACTGCTACTAACTGTTCAAACATTGCATATATCAAACAAGTGTTGGAAGGAATGAATGAGGTAATCATTGACCCGGTGATTATATACTGTGACAACACTAGTGCTATTAATATTTCAAAGAATCATGTGATACACTCTAAGACAAAGCATATATCTATTAAGTATCATTACTTAAGAGAACAAGTGCAAGAGAAGCAAGTTAAGTTAGAATTTGTTACATCTAAAGAACAACTTGCAGATATTTTTACAAAGCCCCTACCGAAGGACACATTTGAATACTTGAGGACTAGACTTGGGATCTGTCCCCTGTCTATCAGTCACTAAGGTGATCTGGATGTTGCATCAACCAACTTTTATTAGAAGATCATTCATGTTGATGCAGCATAGTTCACACTTTGACTCATGTTCAAGGTTGTGATTAAGTTTTAGCTCTTGAACCGATGAGATATCAATATATAGAGATACAGAGGAAGTACTGAACACCACAGAGAGTTACGTAGCTACTACAAAGCTATTTGTTTATTTGTTTCTTTGGCATTGTTGTCAAAGGGAGAGATGAACAATATGAAAGGAATGTACAACAATGAAAGGGAGAGTTGAACAATCTGAATGGAACAGAAGAACCGAAAAGATCACAACTACAGAAAGGTAAAGCTGTATTACTTAATGCTAGTTCAGTAATGTAGTGATTAAACATATTAAGTCTATTCAACTTACAGCATTTGTTCACAAAGTTATAGAATGTATGTTTGGTATGTGTATGGAACATTTCATATTACTTGTGTTGCCATCAATGCCAAAGGGAGAGATTGTTGGACTACAACTGATTTGGAATCTCATTGAAGAATCTGTGATTAAAGATCACTGAGGAGCTACTGATTAGATATGTAATATGATTAAATCAGTATTATGTTGTCATTGATGTCAACTAGTTTGACAGCACTTATCTTGTAAGTTACTACACCGAGACATCTGAAGAAAGGTGAAAGAGATAAAGAACAGAGAAATCTACATGAGGAAAGATGTACATGACAGATGAGGATAAGGAACACATTGAGTAACTTGTTGATGAGTCTATGACTTGATGATATTGACTTCATTATGTTGCATTCATCTATGATGAAGTATAGAGCTAAAAGACACAAAGTAGTGTTGTCGGTAAATAAAGCATTTCTAGTATACACCGACGGAGTGTAGTGTATACTGACCGCAGTATTAACCGAGGAGAGTTCATTGGCGCATTCTTTGTCAACCGAGGAGGAAAAAATGAATTAAATGATTAGTTTAGCCGATAAGATTGATGAGCTGGCAGGAGTATAACATCGAGGTAACAGATAATGTTTGTTACACAGATCGACAGCTAACAAAATTCAAAGAAGATATAACAGAGTAGATTGAAATGTGTTATTGACACAAGCATCGAGAAATTTTAAGCGGCAAAATCTATGAATGTGATTAAGCAACAAAATCTGATGGTGGAGAAGAAAATGATTAACTCATCTATATAAGAGAACAGAATTTATTTAAGAAAAAGCCAGAAAAAGAAGAAGCTGCAGGATTATCATGTGAATAAGGTTTTCATGCATTCTGATCATACTGGTTAGTAAGAACTGAGCTACAAAACAATTATCGAGCTACAAAGAGATATTACTGATAGACAGTAAGTTGATACAGTATTGAATCTGAAGTGAATTATTGATCAGAAGGATTTGTATGGACTGAATATTGATCTATAATCTGCAATTGAAGTTGTATTAAGGTAGGTCATTTTACTGTTACATATTTAACCATTGTATACAGTCTAAATCTCTTAACCGAGTGGACTCTGAAAGTCTTATGATGTATCATTCATAGAATGAACATTGTTATCCTGTCAACCCCATAGTGAATGTTGGTTGGACGATAACTTCTAGTCTAAAATCCTCTAACAAGGTCACACCTGATAGTGTGTTTGTAACCTTTAATAGGGTTGGGTCTTAACCGACCTCACTTCAGAATAGTGAACAATTTTGGGTTGCTGGTCCTAGGTGGTTTTTCCCTTTACAAGGTTTCCACGTTAAATCTCTTGTGTTATGTGTTGATTGTGTTATTTGTTTGTTATCATACTTTTCATGTTACATGTTAGATTTGATCGGTAAACTACTATAAGTATTAGACTGGTAATCGGTAAAACCACAAACAGTGAGTTATTATTGCTTACCGACGAGAAAAAATTGAAGAAATTGTTTTGAATTATACATTTTTTTTTGGGACACTAGATAACTGATTCAACACCCCCCCCCCCCTCATTTATTCTAACAGATTCTTTCAGTGTTGCAATAGGAGATAGTTATTTCAGTAGAAGATTGCCTTTCATTATTCTTCTTATGGAAGTGAGCCTTTTTCTATTGGCTATAATAGTTTAGCAGCAAGACCACATGTAGTGAGAAACTTGGAAGTGAGCCACCCTTTGTAAAAATCACCTTAATCGGTGTTTCATAATTGGGAATTAGCATTTTCTATGTTTTTTTCCATCTTGTGTTTTCCACGAAAAAATATGGTGTTCATTATGTATGGTATTTTAATTATCTAATTGAATCGAGCTTTCTCTGGATCAATTAATTTTATAAAAATATTTTGTGATTACTAATTCACCCCCCACCTATAATTTATATGGATTTTTCAACATACATGACTTAGTAACCTAATCTTGAAGCATGTTTTTAGTCAGGTCCCCTAATATATAATCAATAGGAGTATGATTCTCTAATTATTGACATGAAGATCAAAATTAGAAATGGTTAGAACTACATTTGTGGTGGTCTTAGAGAACATAGTTCATGATAGACTTTCATTTTATTTTTTTAGAATTTCCTGCTTGATATGCCATTATTGATAGTTTCCAATAGTCAACAACTATAGATAATACTAGGAAGAATTTAGTAGACTCCATTTGAAACTTAAGGTCCTACTAAAAATATGATATGTTGCAAGACAATGCAATGGAGGTAAATTAAAATGTATAGTCAAAATCCAGAAATCACAGGATTGTTTATGATCAAAAAATTAATATTTTTAAAATTTAATAGTTGGAAAATAATGTTCACTAGTGTATGCATGTGCACTAGGAACAAGGTAGGTTACCCTTGATTATATTAACGAGAGTGGATCTACTTGGTTCAAAGGATTTGACAAAAAGTGAATTTAACACTCCTTGTTTGAGTTGAAGATCATACTACAAAGTGATATGATTAGGATTACAGATCTAGGGCCAAAGATGGAAATTTGAGGGTTTTTAAAATACACGAGGAATTACATAACTAATATATGCAAAATAGATTTATAAATTTAGAAAGGAGAGAAACAAAGGAACCTCTATCTAAAATCTAGGATAAAATTAGGTCAATTTTTCTTAGGGAGATGTCAACCCAAGAATGTCAGATTCAAATGAAACTAGTGGTTCTAGGATCAATGTGTTTATTGGAACTTTCTACAAAAGAATTGTCATAAATATCTAGGTCACTTAGAGAAATATTGACTCTACCTTTTTAGATTTGGAAATTTGCAATCCACAAGTCTTTATGTTCTTTGTCTAATTCCAAACCGATGTCTTCTAATTTTACAACTTGTGCACAAAAAGAAAGAAAAATATTTGGGTTGATGGAGGTTTACCTAGGTCAAACCCTAGTTTTGTATTAACCATGAACTAAATTGAAATGCACTTGAATTTAAGTGTACTATTATGTAGAAGAGACTAGATCTAAAATTATTGAAATGCACTTGAATTTAAGTGTACTATTATGTAGAAGAGACTAGATCTAAAATTTAAACAGGTGAAACTTTTACCTTATTAATCTAATGCTCATTGAATGTGATCACAATAATGGATACAATAACATGTCTTGACATTAAGGAGATAAATCATAAAGACATGCTTGCATGAAGGCTATTGTAGCTTTCCACAATCCTTAGATATGAAGAATATGATGGGATGAAATATCACCTTGATTGCTTGAACTTTAATGGTTATAATAGGATGTTGTGTTTATATGAGATGAAGAGAATGTATTGAAAGAATACTTTTAAATAGGGTACTTAAGCTATTTCTGTAACTTAAGTTGACATCCAACAGTCATATTTAGACATTCAGATTAGGGATCAAAGGACATAAACATAATTTAGGACCAAATTAGAGGCTCAAGGGTATCGATTCTAGGGTGGCCATTCTAATAACTATGTGGAAGGACCTAAAATGTGGTATAAATTGTACAACATTATAATTTACAATGCTACATTAACATTCAACATATTTTGTCAATTTATAGAAAATGAATTGTTTAGGATTTAAATGTGATTTAAACTAGTGATTTATATCATTTTATTTTTAAGTTCAATTTATATTTATGTTCTCAAATCAAAAAAATTATTACCTTTGATAAGGTTTAAATTATTTTCTATTATTTTAGTGTAGCTCTTTATTGCAATTCATAACATTTACTACAAAAAAATATTTTCAAGATTTCATTAAACCAAACCATTAACTTTAATATCTAGTGCATGTAATTTTTTTGGGGTAAATTAAATATTGACAACTAAAATTAATAACGTAATTTCATTTTGTAACTTCGTCATGATCTCACAAATTCTTCTATCCATATTAATTAAATGTTTTAAATTACTTAATTAAGCTATTTTTATAAATCATTAGTTATTGTTAGAAAATGATTCTTTCACTCTTTATTCTATGATTTTGTCTCATAGATAGAATCTTGAAACCTAGGAATATTGGACAGGTCGTCATTAAAAGGATGTTCTATCACTACAAGCACAAGAGAAGCATAGTGATTTAGTAATCTATGTAAGATTTTTTTATACTCCTCCACCCAAGGATATTTTATAATTATGCCCTCATTTCATTGTTAACCCTCTATTAATTTGGATATATAAATATTAGACTTGAATATTTTATTATCTATAATTAATGCAGGAGCATCTCGGGTCCTTGGCAATCCTGTGTCACCAAAAACATATTTGAGTTTGTCTGTGTTGCTAGGTTCCTGCTTTGACCGAGTTGGTTTGGTGTTGCTCAGTTTCCTTTGTTCACCAGTGTTGGTCAATTATCTCTCTGGCGCTCGGTGAATTTCCCTAGCGCTCGGTGATGCATTTCTGGCGTTTGGTTTCCTTGCTTACAAAGTTGTTTTTTTTGGATTTATTTTGAGGCTGACTTGTGCATTTAATTTGGGTCATGGATTTAATGTTTGTATCCATCATTGGGAAGTGTGTGGACCTAGATCTGGTCATTCCTTCTGTTAATTATGGATCTAAAGGCCGACTTGTTTGGTAGCCTCTTGTATAAATGTAGTTCTTTGGTTGTAGTTTAGGGGTCAGTTTTGATAGGAGATAGAAGATGGAAAATTAGAGATTGTTGATAGATCCTCACATGTTGGAGGACTTCTATACTTGATTGTAATATCTGGCCTAAACCAGGAAGGCCTTACAGCCCGGCATGTATGAATCATTTGAAGATAATATATGAAAGTATTTGCATTCTCTCTCTCACTGTTGTGTGTTGTTGCTTCTGCCTTTTGTTATGCAAGGTGGATCTAATTAGGGTGTGCCTATGGCCCCTCTCCATGTTTCCCTTGCATCAGGTGGTATCAGAGCGAGGTAAGATCTAGATCTAGGTTTGTGAATCTAGGTTTGAAGGTTCCTTCTTATGAAGCCCTAGTTGAATTTTTGTGAGGTAGTAGATTGTGATCTGACATGCAATTGCAGAGGGTTTTCAAGATGGTTTGTGGGAGGTGAGATGCGGATCCAGGATTGGTAGACATGTTGAGACAACTTGCTGCTAGGTTAGAAGTTGTTGAAATAGCCCAGAGAAGAGGAAGACATCTTGAAGATGTTAGTGATGATAAAATTGAGGTAGAACAAGGTGATGTAGAACCTGCACCTATGATGGATCAAGGTGAGGAAAGATTCTTGAAGGCTTTGACAATTCTGAAGTCTACACCACACTTTAATCCTCCTAAGTATAATGGAAAATTGGATTCTGATGAATTGGTCGATTGGATCACTGAGATAGAAAAGTATTTTGAATATTAAAATGTGCCTAAGGAAAATAAGGTGAAAATTGCAAGCACGAAGTTGAAAAGTCATGCATCCTTGTGGTGGGAACATCTGCAGCTGGACAAAAAGAAGAAAGGCAAAGACAAAATCAAGGTATGGAGTAAAATGGTGAATAAATTGAAAGGAAAGTTCTTACCTTGTGATTATTATATTAACCTAGTTAGGAAAATACAAATTTTAAGGTAGAAAGATAGCTAGGTAAAAGAATATACTGAGAAATTCTATAGATTAGATATCAAATCTAGACATGATGAAGATGATGTAGAAAGAATTGCTAGATACCTGAATGGTTTGAGAGTTTCCATCCAAGAAGAAATCAGTTTGGTCAAATTGGAGAACATTGAAGAGGCTTATCAATTTGCATTAAAAGCTGAGGAGAAATTGAATAAAAGACATGAGCAAAGACAGAGAGGTAGAGGTGGTAGATTCCCTAGAGGAAGAGGTAGATCTCATGGTGAAAATAGTAGATCTGAACCTGAAAAGACAACTCTAGATGAAGGCAAGACCGAGTGGAAAGGGGAAAGTTCATCTAGAGGCAGAGGCAGTAACTACCGAGGTGGTTATAATAGAGGTAGTTTCCAAGGAACTTGTTACAATTGTAGAGAAGAAGGACATAGATCATTTGAGTGTACACATGCAAGTAAGAAGGCTGGTAGCAGTAGAAATGCTTTGGTGCAAGAAGAGTCACTGAATGAACCTGAGAAGGAAAATAACTTGATGGTAAGGAGAGCACTTTGGAATGAAGGTAAAAAGGAAGATCTGGTAAGGAAAAGTTTGTTCAAGACCAAATGTAGAGTTTCTAATAAATTTTGGAAGGTAATCATTGACAGTGGTAGCTCAGAGAACCTGGCATTTGAGGAAATGGTCACAAAGTTGCAGTTGAAAAGGTTGGAACATTCGAAGCCCTATTAGATTTCATGGATCAAAGATGAGCATACACTCTTGGTAAGTGAACAATGTTATGTGAATTTGAAAATTTGAAAGTACTATGATAAGGTGTTATGTGATATCATGCCTATGGATTGTTGTCATATTTTGTTGGGTAGACCTTGGCAATATGATAGACATGCTATATATGATGGGAGATTGCATAAATATACTATTTGGGTTGATGAAAGAAGAAAAATCTTGTTACCTTTGATTGAAGAACCTGTTAGTAATGTTTGCACATCTATGAAAGTTTAATTGATGGAAGGAAGAAATTTTGTTAAGGATTTGAAGAAGAATGATGTATGTTTTGTTGTGATTCCTAACAAACTAAGTAAGAAAATAGAGGATAGTGTCCCTGAGGAGATTGATAAGTTACTCATTGAGTACAATGAAATCATTTATGATAATGTACCTGATCATTTGCCACCGAAGAGAAGCATTGATCATTGCATGGATCTAATCCCCGGAGCTATTTTACCAAATAAGGCACCTCATCGGTTGACACCTACCGAGAATCAGGAATTGAACTGACAGATTCAAGAATTGTTGCAGAAAGGTTTGATAAGAGAAAGTTTGAGTCCTTGTATAGTACCTAATGTATTGGCACCTAAGAAGAATGGAGAATGGTGAATGTGTATTGATTCCAGAGAAATCAATAAGATAACAGTGAAATATAGGTTTCCTATACCGAGAATGGATGACATAATGGATATTTTGACTGGAGAAAAGTATTTTACCAAAATTGATTTGAAAAGTGGGTATCATCATATCAGAATCAGAGAATGTGATGAATGGAAGACTGCTTTCAAGACAAAAGAAGGTTTTTATAAGTGGTTGGTTATGCCTTTTGGTTTAACTAATGCACCGAGTACTTTTATGAGGTTGATGAATGAGGTTTTGAAGAAATTATTGGGTAAGTTTGTGATTGTATATCTTTATGATATTATGATATTCAGTAAGACTAGAGAAGAACATTTTTTGCATGTTAGACAAGTTTTGCAAAGATTGAAAGAAGAAAAGTTGTTGATAAATCTAAAAAGGTGTTCATTCATGAAAGAGGAAATTGTGTATTTGGGATTTGTGATTTCAGCTGATGGTTTGAAAATGGATCCTGAAAAGGTTGAAGCTATTTTGAACTGGCCTACACTTGAGAATGCTAGTGAGGTAAGATCATTTCATGGTTTGTCAAGTTTTTACTGAAATTTCATTAGGAATTTTAGTTCAATTTGTAATGCTATGGCTGAGACTATGAGAGGAGATAAAAGAGAATTCAAGTAGACACATGGAGCTGATAAAAGTTTTGAGACTCAGAGGCCAGAAGGTTATTGAATTTCCTATTTTGGCATTGCCTGATTTTAATAAGGTATTTCAAGTGGAATGTGATGCAAGTGGTAGTGCAATTGGAGCTGTGTTGAGTCAAGAAGGTAAACCTGTTGCTTTCTTTAGTGAAAAGTTGAATAATGCAAAAGGGAAATATTATGTGTATGATCAAGAATTCTATGCTATTGTTCAAGCACTGAAGAAATAGAGACATTATTTGATACCGAGTGAATTTGTGTTGTATACTGATCATAAGGCTTTACAGTATTTGGGTAGTCAGAATAAGTTGAATTAGAGACATATGAAATGGGTTGAGTATTTGCAGAGTTATACATTTGTGATAAAGCATAAGAGTGGAGTCACTAACTGAGTTGTTGATGCATTGAGTAGAAGAAGATCCTTGGTGACCGAGATGAAAATTAAAGTTCTAGGCTTTGATGACATGAGAGATTCTTATGAATTTGATCCTGATTTTTATGAGCCTTGGAGGAAGTGCAGAGCACCTATTCAAGATTAACTGAGTACTAAATGGGATGAATATTTTATAAAAGGAGGTATGTTGTTTAAAGGTATTTAGTTGTGTATACCGAGAGGACCAATGAGAACTAATTTGATAAAGGAGAAACATAGTAGTGGTTTGGCTGGACATTTTGGTGTTGATAAGAAATTAAGTTTGCTTAAGGAGAAATACTTTTGGCCACATTTGTATAAAGATGTTCAGAAATTTGTGAAAAGTTGTGGAGTTTGTCAAGTTGCAAAAGGAGTAAGTCAAAATACTAGATTAAATACACTAATTTTTGTACCTGAGAAACCTTGGATTGGCATTAGTATAGATTTTTTTCTTAGCTTACTGAAGATAGTAAGAGGTAATGATTCTATATTTGTTGTTGTGGATAGATTTTCTAAAATGGCACATTTTATACCTTGTAGAAAGACATCAAATGCAGTACATGTAGAAGATCTTTTCTTTAAGGAAATTATCAAATTGCATGGATTACCAAGGAGTATTATCTCTGACCGAGACAGTTTGTCAAATACTTTTGGAAGACTCTTTGGAGAAAGTTTGGTACTGAGTTGAAATATAGTTCTACATTTCACCCACAAAATGATGGACAGACAAAATTTGTGAATAGAAGTTTGGGAAATCTTTTGAGATGTTTAGTTGGAGACACACCAAGTAATTGGGATTCTATGTTGGCACAAGTAGAGTTTGCATACAATAATCAGTGAATAGGAGTACTGGAAAAAAAACCTTTTGAGATTGTAAATGGCATACAGCCGAGAGATATATCTGATTTGAGAGACATTGTTGATCAAAGAAAGAGAAGTACTGAAGGAGTAAAATTTGTTGAGTACATGAAGACATTTCATGAAGATGTGAAATACAAGCTGGAAAAGAGTAATCATAAATACAAAGACAGAGCTGATAGATCAAGAAGACATAAGACTTTTGATGTTGGCGATGAAGTGATGGTTCATTTGAAGAAAGGTCAATTTCCTGTTGGAACATATGGGAAGCTGAAAATGAAGAAGTTTGGACCTTGCAAGATTTTGAGAGAATTTGATAGTGGAAATGCATATGAGATTGAGTTACCTGATGACATGGATATATCACCTTTATTCAACATTGCTGATTTTTATGAGTTTCATGAACCCGATGAAGACATGACAGTGTCGATGGAGTATCCTATGAAGAAGATGGAAGAAGTTGAGCAAATTTTGGAGCAAAGAATTGATAGAAGTACAAGAGGAAAATAGTATATGGAATATCTGGTAAAGTGGAAGAATAGACCGATCAAAGATAGTTCATGGATTTCATAATCTAAGTTGGATGTAGCTCGGACCATACTTGTTCCTTGATTCGGAGAATCATTTTCAAATAACCCCAGGTGTCTGATGCAGGAGCATCTCGGGTCCTTGGCAATCTTGTGTCACCAAAAACATATTTGAGTTTTTCTATGTTGTTCGGTTCCTACTTGGACCGAGTTGGTTCGGTGTTGCTCGGTTTCCTTTGTTCGCCGATGTTGGTCGGTTATCTCTCTAGCGCTCAGTGAATTTCCCTAGCGCTCGATGATGCTTGTCTGGCGCTCAGTTTCCTTTCTTCTTCTTCTTTTTTTTATCAGTAAAAGGCCGAAGCCCTAGAAAGTTTTTTTATTAATATAAATAGTTATTTTACAATGTGACCCCGCTCACTGCAGGCGCTAGTAGGAAAGAGCAGGGCTAAGAAAACCTCCACCCTTGCCTAGGACCATAGGTCCTATCCTTATACAAAATTTATGTGGGCATACCCATGACTCAACAATTGTCGAGATTTGTTAAAATACATATTTTCCATAGGCATACCCATGGCTCAATACCTATCAAGATTTGCACATATTTTACGTAGGCATACCCACGTCCCAAAAAAACTCTAGATTATTTTTCTTTTAAAATCATGAATTATACATAGAATGGTGATTAGACAAGGATTACATCATTTGTACAATTGAAGCAGAGTTTATGATCCTCTTACTTTGTCAAGAATATGTGTTGAACATTCGAATGATAGTCCTTTCTGAAAAAACAAGACAAAATTCCTCCGAGACCAAAGGTTAACCTGCATCAAGATAAAAATTCTACATCTCAGCTACATAACCTATCTAAGAATATTTAATATTGGCTATGAAGCCTGTAATTTTATTATTGAAAATATAATAATAGAAACAAAATACTCTTGTGATTAAAAATCCTTACCGCTAAAGATTAACATTTCCTGCCATGAAAGTCCTAACATTTTAGGCATATTTACAATAGAACTAAATATAATCCTCTATACTATACTAGTGCTCTGACTAATTTCAAGTCATGCCTGGCTAACTATCAGAATGGAGATAAAAGTAAAGTTTCATTATGGGCCTCTAATATTTACATCATTCAGAAAAAGCTGCAATGATTTCCAATCTCCTCGAATTGTAAGGCAAAAAATAATTAGTTTGAACATATGGTTATATATATATATATATATATATATATATATATATATATATATATATATATATATATATATATATATATATATATATATATATATATATATATATATATATATATATATATATATATATATATATGTAGATTATATATATATAACCATGTGTTCATACCCTTACCATATCTGTGAGATCTTCTGAGGCTTATCCAATATTTAACATTCCACATAAAGGTTGCAAAGCTCTATATATAAATATATGTATACTGTCATCAGTATACCTATATTTATAACTACTTATATATAGAAGTAACAGGAAAGAGAAGAACATCCAGTACCTTAAACCAAACATACTCTGTAGCTCTGTTACTTATTATATATAAGTCATTTTGAAATACACATAGGAGGAAGCTAGAATTTATATATAAATATACCATAAAACATATGTCCCTGTCTCTTGCTACTGCATTCTCAATAAAGGAAGTGATTCAATTGCAAGTTACCCATTAAAGCAAGTAATAACTTTGTTTGTTACTCAATACATCCCCAGTTCTTATCCATACATGTATCCTTTGTTGAATGTTCCATCTTAATTTTAAATTTCCTAGCTGAATTATTTCCTCTTTTAGATTGTTTTCTGGAGGTGATCAAATGTATATAAATATAGATATACTATTATCAACATATCTATATTTATATATATTAAACTATAAAAAGCAATAGGATTGAAGACTTCCTGATTTTGATCTTGCAAATCGATATATCTTAGCTTTAGGCATCAGTATATAGATATATATATATACAGTTACTAGTATATATATATATATATATATATATATATATATATATATATATATATATATATATATATATATATATATATATATACACCTAATATATACTTTGACTTTAGAATCCTTTAACTTAATATAGGAATACCAATTGCGACTAGGTTCCGTACTGTATTCTCAAATGCATGCTGCTCCCTCTTATAGTTTCTCTTAATAAGTTTAAACATATCTTACAAGCCTACTGCATTTTAGGAAATATATATAAAATTGATCTCTATTTTATTGCACATCCTTATATTATCATTATTTCCGTGGAGGATACAGCTTTCAAAGTAAAAACTGATTGCTCTATCTATTCTACATGCTAGGATTAGATTTTGAATATCAAATGCGATTGATTCTATTCAGAATATCTTAAAATATATATATTAGTGTGTTTAGGCTATTATGACTTTTAAACACACTAATATATATACGTTTTCCATTAAAAGGTTAATTACTGTTGAAGTATAACAGTACCCATATACTTCTTAATTTCCTGAATTTAAACTGTAAATAAATGGGTTACTACATATCAGAAATATTACACAGAGGAAGAGCATATAAAGTGATTATCCACAACAACCATATCCTTGTTCATTCTTGTATCAACTATTGTCCCTTCTTAGCTGTATCAAAACAATAAGCTCATATATATGGGCTCAGATTTCCATAATTATCTTAGTAACATCACCAGTTCAGTAAAGATTCTATCTACAAATCTTTCTATAGCTCTGGACTATTGTATAAAATATACATTCTAAATTAAGATTATAAACCTTAATATACCTAATTTTTAGGTCCATATATGTTCAAAGTTCATATAAGAAAATGTCATGTATGTCCCCTTACCTGGGACTATTAAACTAGTAAGAAACCAACAATATTAAAATACATGCATCACGTCTTAATTCTAATCACATATAGATATCTATAGAAGAGTCTTATAAAATCATCTAGACCTATTAACATATATCTATTTATAGGAATTGCTATACTGATAAACCAAAAACTCTAAAACCTCTGGGCAACTGAGCTACTGATCAAGATTTTTCTGAACAGCCATACTCTTCCAGGCATTGTCCCTTCTTACCATAACAACAAGGCATTCTATCTCTTCCAGATCTTTCTTGTTCTTCCTAGTGCATCTAGGTATTACTGGAGCCATAATGTGCAAGTTAGGGGGAGCAATGTTGTCCATCTCTATAGGTATATCAAAACCTTCCAATCTCCAATATTTTAGCATCCAGCTGTTGTCCATATCTTCTTCTAGAATTTCCTTGTAAAGGAAATCTATGTTTGTAGCCATTTTTGGTCAATGGCTATCAAAATTTTCTTCATCCTTAAAGGATATCATGGCTATCCTCTGTGACTGAGGTATATTATCCAGCTCCTCCATGTCGGTCTGCATTGTAATTTCCAGGTAAGGGATTGTGAGATTTTGATCGACACAATGTACCATCTTATCCAGTCCTCGTAAATGCTCCTCGTCGAAAACCTCTCTTGATACCCTGATTATATCTACCTTGCTCTTGCCTATCACCCCTCCATTAGTCTTGTATGAATATAGGTTATTAAAATGTCGATCCCCAATGGATTTCTCTATAACCCTTCTTGTTGAATCGGGCAATGGATTGAGAATTTGATTCCATCTCTCCAGGTACATGCATCCCCAAAAAGCCATAGCATGATCATTCTTTGTGTAAAAGGTGCACAATCTAGTTTCCATGGTGGCTCCTTTGAAATCCTAGTCTTAGGATCCTTTATATACATGTTGTGGTCGAACTTACTGGAAGTTCCGAGAGACAACCTTCTAAGTATCATAGATCTTATTTTACTAATACTTAGAAGGTTTCCATACTGCTAACCAAGATAAAAATTCACTTAGCTATATGAATTTCTCGGGAATGATAAGTCATGATTCAATTTCCTGAAAATCAATACATAATGATGGTTTCCAACAGCCACGAAGATTAATGTCTGGGGAGTTAATGAGTATTGTGGATGTATGTGAAGGGAAGACTAAACATCCTGAATCTATAAAAGAAAGCCTAGCTATAATGTTAATTACTTCTCTTCAACATTTCATTTTTTGATTGTGCTGATGTTGACATAACCGGCTCATCATAGAAGAATATAAGGAGATAAAGCGCTAATAGGATTGTCATAAGTCAAAGATATCTGAGTGGCCTACTCTGTTACTAAGGCTTTATCATATAATCATTTCAACTCTGAGATTTAGTGTTAATAATGTGTCATGACTTCTTTACTATATAATATGATGGAAAAGTAATAAAGAAAAAGGGATTATCCAATGTCGATGATATCTGATGATCCTTCTCTGTTCCTTAGGCTTTATCTTGTAATCAATACAGAGTTGGGTATAGTATTAAGAAATGTGATATGGTATTATTACTCTACTTTTCTCACTAGACAGAGCAATGTATCTAATCATTGCAGGGTATTAGGATCTTTCATATAGAGAGAGCTGGTGATTGAACATGCATTGTCTTTTCATAAATGGTAACTAATAATTAAATACCTTATACATTAATATACTTAATATATAGAGATTTTGCTTAATGATAATGGTGATTACTATAGTCTAAATATCTCTACATAAAGCTCCTATGTCCCTATAGGTAAGTAGATCAATTTTCTAAACGTACTACTAAAGCTTTGTATAAAAGTAAATTGACTGAACTATCATAAAATTAATTTGCAACTTAAAGATTTTTTAGATATAATGAACCATTGTTACCTCTCCATCAGCTCCTAGGTTAGCTAGCAAGTCCGCCTCTATATTGCCTTCTCTAATATAGGTATGCCTGATTTCATACTTTGTTATACTATCCAGAATTTGGTTGAGCTCTTCTATTTTCGAATTCAAAATCCAATTAGGGTTTTTTTTGGTGTGGATGGCGTTGACAATAATTTGAGAGTCTCCTTCAATAATTACTTTTGAAATATTAAGATTCTTACATAATTTAAGCCCTTCTAATGCAGCTATACATTCAGCCATATTGTTTGTGGTAGGGTTGATGGGTTTAGAGAATTTAGCAATAACTTCTGACTTCCGGTTACGAATAATCCCCCTAATACCTGCTACCACGGGGTTACCTCTCGAAGCTCCATCAAAGTTGAGTTTATACCACCCTTCTTTCAGAGGTATCCATTTACAAGCGGCTCTGTCAGCCTTCATTTTGGACCCCCCTTTACCATATAAAGGAGGGATTTCTAATTTTGACCATTTGCATCTGATTTTGTTATCCCAGCTCTTGAAGGATTCTTCGTAGCTTAGCTTGTCCTTGAGTTTACTGCTAATAATTTCTACTATAGACGCTTCGATCTTGTTTGTGATCGTATTCCATGTTAATTTTTGGTCAGTAAAAATCCTTCTATTTCTTTCTTTCCAGATTTCCCAAACTACTATCGATGGTGATATAGTCCATATATCCTTAAATAAGTTGTCTTTATAAAGAGACGGCCATGCTTTAAGGTTGCTGATTAAATCATATTGAAGAGCAGATTTCCATCCTAAACTTTGGTGAAGCCAATTCCAGCAATTTTGGGAAAAAGGACAGTTGAGGAGGATATGATTAACAGCCTTGGAATGGTTTACACACAGAGGGCATCTAGATGGCCCTTCAAAACCCAGTTTATTAAATCTATCTACTGTAAGAATTTTATTTTGCAAAGCCACCCATAGGAACATGCCAGCTTTAGGGAGGCAGGATTTATTCCAACAAAGATTCAGAGGTATATCTATATTATCCATATTTTGATCCCTAAGGATCGAATTATAGCCCTCCTTGATAGAATAATTACCATTATTGGATCCTGCCCATATCAAAATATCTGATCTATTTTTAAGAGTTACTTCTTTGTCTTTTTAGAATTACCAAAAGATTTTGCTTCTCATGCCATACATCATCAATTTCCCTTAGATCACACCATTTAATAGCTTCCTTCTTACAAAGATAATCCTTAAGATAAATGCCTATACCCCTTTTGCATTCTTCCATAAACTCTATGGAGAAACCCAGTTTGCTTAGGGGAGTAAGGCCTCCCCACGAATCATCCCAAAATAGAGCTTGATCTCCTGCTCCTACATCTCATGAAAGATACTTTCTAATAATCCCTCTGCAATCTTTAATAAAATTCCATATCCGTGAGCCTTTAACATGAGAGTGCGACCTGAAAATGTTAATGGGGTCTGAATCGGGGATGTACTTGTGTATTAATATAGATGCCCATTTACTGCTTGATTCTTTGTACATTCTCCAAATGAGTTTAGCACCAAGGGCTTGGTTCTACCATAGTAAGTTTTTGATGCCAAGACCCCCCTTTGATATAGGTTTACATAAGGTGTCCCATTTAATAAGGGCAAGTTTTTTGTCTTCAGATGGGCCTTGCCAGTAAAAGTCTCAAAACATTTTATCTAAGTTCTTTTTCACGTTGATCGGGAGGGGAAGGATGGACAAATGATACATGGGTATGGCTGAAAGGACTGATTTGATCATCGTCGCCCTACCCACTTTTTTTAACCATTTACCTTTCCAAGAACTCTTCTTGTTTTGTACTTTGGTTATAACTTGTTGCCATAGTTTGGATGATAAAAGACCTTTATCCAGGTCGATTCCTAAATATTTGCACGGGAATTTGCCAATTTTGTATCCCATCATGCTACAAATCTCCATTTCAATTTTCGGAGAGGTGTTAATAAAGAAGATTTCTGATTTGATGGGGTTAACACGCTGACCTGAGGCTTTCATGTAGATGTTTAAAACTTCTCTGAAGGCTCTAGCTTCTTGGCTGTTAGCAGAGCCAGGTAGAATCGTATCATCCATGAACTGTTGGTGAGTAATATTAGGGACGCTCTCCGATGCCTTCAACCCCAAGATTTTACCTTCCATTTGTTTCTTTGTTATAGATCTACCTAATGCTTCAGCCATAATGACATAGAGGAAAGGGGACAATGGATCTCCTTGCCTGATGCCCCTTGATATACTAAAAAAGCCTTCCGGAGTTCCATTGATAAGAATTGAAATTTTAGGGGTTGAGATGCAATTAAAGATAAGGTTAATCCATTGTTTAGAAAAGCCGAAGGCTTCCAAACATCTACAAAGGAATCTCCAGTCTACTTTATCGTATGCTTTTTGGATGTCTATTTTCATTAGCATGCTAGGCTCCTTTGTTAATTGGGCAGTGTGAACTATCTCTTATGCTATAATTATTCCATCGAGAATCGATCTATTTGTAACAAAACCCGTCTGTTCTTCCAAAATAATAATGGGAAGAAGTGTTTTGAGTCTATTTGCTAAGCATTTAGAGAGGATCTTATAGATGGTATTGCATAGGGAAATAGGTCTAAAATCCCTTGGATCCGTACTCTCATTCTTTTTCAGAATTAATGTAAAGAAGGTATTATTTATTTCACTTAGCAATGAACCCGAATTTCTAGTAGCTTCCACTGCTTGCCATACCTCCTCTCCAACAAAATACCAGCATTTTTGGAAAAAGCCAGCTTGAAATCCATCTGGGCCCAGAGCTTTATCCGGATGCAGTTGAAACACCACGTTGTTTGTTTTGGATTTCTTTTGAGGCCAACTTGTGCATTTAATTTGGGTCATGGATTTAATGTTGATATCTATCATTGAAAAGCATGTGGACCTAGATCTGGTCGTTCCTTTCGTTAATTATGGATCTGAAGGCTGACTTGTTTGGCAGCCTCTTGTATAAATGTAGTTCTTTGGTTGTAGTTTAGGGGTCAGTTTTGATAGGAGATAGAAGATAGAAAAATAGAGATTGTTGATAGATCCTCACATGTTGGAGGACTTCTTTACTTGATTGTAATATCTAGCCTAAACCGGGAAGGCCTTACAGCCTGTCATGTATGAATCAATTTGAAGATAATATATGAAAGTATCTGCATTCTCTCTCTCATTGTTGTGTGTTGTTGCTTCCGTGTGTTGTTATGCAAGGTGGATCTGGTTAGGGTGTGCCTTTGGCCCCTCTCCCCGTCTCCCTTGCATCAATAATGATATGGAAAATGTCCAAAACCCTAGTTTTCCATAAGAGAGCTATCATTTTTTAGAGAAAAAAAAGTGATAGTATAATGGTCAAATTCACTTCCATCTATATTGATTTCCCTTTATCCCCTTTTCTCCCACCTTAGTGGCTTTACCATAGCAATATTGTTATTTGTTGTTGAATTTCTAGCAGACCAATTTTTCCCTTTATATTATCCTTATAACCATCCTTACTACTAATATCTTGAGGAGTTTCTATTATCACATAATTTTTTCAAACTTCAAATAGAACCATCAAAATAAAGACAACATTAAACCAATTCCATGATTTTTATCTAATTTAAATTATCATTACTTAACAAAATAGAAGTTCATTCCCTAGGAAGTACATGTGCACACTCGATTTATTTTAACTCTTTGATATTGGGAGAGGGGTAGAATTGTGTTGTAAAAAAATTTATCTAGGAAAAGAATTCTCAATGAGATTATAATTAATACAATTATCATTCTCTAGAATATTAAATTTAACAATAAAATGTTCCTTTATTAAATTACTATTCCTAATGCATCACATTCACTCCTTTCTCACAAAGCATCACAATAATTAAATCCCATTAGATCCAAAGCCCTTTTGCGTGACCTAGGAATTTAGCTATTGCATTAGTTTTATGATTGAATAACATCTTATACCTTTTCAAGAAATTTTCTTTGGAGATGTTCACAAGCATGATAAACACAACATCTAAAAAGAAGAGCCTTAAAATCTAGTTTTAGAATAAATTCCATACTTCATAATTTAGTCTCTATAAAATAAAGGAAATGAATATTACGATCAATTTCCCACATATGATTTTACTTAACAACATCTTTATCTAGCATGTGACATCATGAAGGGCCCAAGGGTTTTGTCACAATAGAAATCAAAAATATTTGGCTTTTAGAATTCAGTAGAAATATGAAGAAAGTCAATCCAAGCTCCAATGTTAGATGAGAGCTCTTCAAATAGATAGAACTTTGCGGGCTGAAATCTAAAATAAATTTATAAATCATATAATGCTCTGACTAATAATGCACATGGTTAGATAAACCTTTGGAGTAGTGACCAAACTTGTGCAAGCCTTGGTTTTTTTACAAAACTCCATAAGGATAGGGATTATTATCAACTGTTTGATCGTGCCTAGCTTCTTGTATATCTTGCATAAGAAAATCAAGATTATTTTTATTATCAAACGTCATGGCCTCATCACGTTGATCAACATCCTTGAAAGAAAGATGCAAAGGATCCATTATACCCTACCATAGATAAGACACTACATCCTAAGACCATGGGAAAACCAACACAAAAATAGAAAACTTTTGAAAACCCAAATCGAAAAAGAAGACACTAGAACAAAAAACATAATTAGAAAATTCAATACTTTAGTACATATCCTCACATGCATAGACATGGAGTAGCCAACAACCTCCCATATTAAAAAAATTGTACGCAATAACATACCTAAATATTTAGATGTATTTAAGATATTTATAATATATTATTGCACTCATGTCTTTATGTACATGTTTGTTGTTCACCTTGAAATTTAAAACTCCAGATTACTATATAATTAATTAAGCATCATACAATTAAAACGTATATATAAGCATCATCATAATAAATATTACTATATTTGATTATTGATTAAAAAGATAATTATTTATATTATTATTACAATTAATTATTTTGTGATTTTATATGTTCTTGAAAGCCTACAGACATATAAATGTGTCTGGAATCTGGATAGTTGGATTGCTAATATAATAAAATTGAATGATTCTGAATAGCTTATATTATTCACAACACAAATGGAAAATAATATTTCATGAGAGTAATTATTAAAATAACATCAATGATAAAGTCTTGAATATTTTTATGCAGGAAATCTTGTCTGCGCGTATTTCAGAGACATGAATAAGTCTGTAGGTTTAATATGAAACTCCAAGAAAGATCCATGTTTGAAATTCTTGAATTGGTTTCCCTGAACATTGTATTACCCGAATCGGGGTGGGGCAAAGCGACCCTTTGCTCTTGAATTTGGTTTCCCTGAACTAGTATGAGAAACGCTATATACAAATTTGAACCACAAATCTTCCTGTATTATTCCACGGAATGTTGTGGATGCGTATGCTCTTCTTAGGAAGCTGAATTTAATCTATTGTGTTGCTTTGACATCTTTGCTTGACCGGTTGTACTTCATGTGGCTGTTCACTAGCTGGCCTGCGGCAAGAGCAGACATGAGAGACAGCTCTCCTGCCATTACTGCAGCTGCCACTATTCTTGCCAAGTTTTGGGCATTCGCACCAGGGGACGCCCCATTTGCTCCTTTCACTCCGAGCATGTTCAAGCACGCCCCCTGTGAAGCCAATTGAGTTCCTCCTCCCACCGTTCCCACTTCTATGCATGGCATGCTCACCGACATGTGCAGGTCCTTTCCCCCGTTCACCCCCTCCATCATAGTCAGACAGTGGGAGCTCTCCACATTCTGGGCTGGATCTTGGCCTGTTGCCATGAACACGGCTGACACAATGTTGGAAGCATGGGCATTGAATCCTCCCATGGCACCTGCCATTGCAGATCCAGTCAAGTTCTTCAGCATGTTCAACTCCAACAATGCTGGAACTGTCGTCTTCAACACCTTCTTCACAACCTCCTCTGTTATGACGGCCTCACACACCACCGATTTCCCACGCCCTTCAATCCAGTTCACTGCCGCGGGCTTCTTGTCTGCACAGAAATTGCCTATAAACAGAAACCCATTCGCAAAATTAGCCCACCCATAAGAAGGACTATTTAATTCAATTGTATGGTATAAAAAGTAAAACCCCAAAAATATAAGTGATGAAAAATCGGAGGAATTGAATTACCCGAAACGCTGATAACATCCATGTCAGGGAACGTAGTTTGAAGATAATCCAAGACATTCTGAACACCCTTGGAGACCATATTCATTCCCATGGCATCTCCTGTGAAGCATGAGAATCTCATGTACAAATTCTTGCCTGCAATTGCACATTTTATGCCTTGTAGCCTGGCAAATCTGCTTGTCCTGTTGAAAAAAGTGCACCCAAAAGACGTATCAGTTATCTTGATAATATGGCTTTGTTTCACTACCCATTCAGCAAATACCATAAAATATTGTGATCGGTAGTGCATGCAATATGAAAAGGAGGATCTAGAAGAGAAACATATACCTATTGAAGATGTCAGAGAGGTTATCGGAGTTTGCAGGATCCTCAATATAGAACATGAGCTCTGCAGCCCTCTTGGCGGTCTGAAACCTCACTACAGGGGCCCTAGTCATGCCATCTCTGAGAAGAATGCTTGTAGCTCCACCACTCATAAGAATGGCCTTGCAACCTCTGTTGGCGCTAGCCACCAGACACCCTTCTGTGGTGGCCATGGGGACCATGTACTCACACCCATTGACTAGTAAGGGACCTGCCACACCCACAGGGATTTGTACATAACCCACAGGCATCTCACAGCACTGCCCAAGAATGGACTGATAATCAAATCCCTCCAAGGGCAGCCCATCAAGGGATCTCCCAGTCATGAGCTCCAAGGCACTCCTCCTCACAGAGGCAGCTCTCTTGCAGTCCCCAAGGGAGGATTCAAGAGAATAGGAGGCTACACTGCCATTATATACAGCAGCTGCAATGTCTCCGTCCTCATTGTCACCAAGGGTGATTCCCTTGAGCTGGACCTCACGTTTCTTAACAACAATTTCTTCTTGGGCTGCCATCCCACAGGATGTTGGAGGGATTTTGAGATCCACCTTCTCAACAAAATCATCATTGCTGCTGATAATGTTTTGGACATAATCAATTGCAAAGAATCCCAGCAAATATATGAAGGAAGCCAACTGGGCCAGAATGGCCACAAGCTCACCAGAGTTGACAACATGGAGAGGCGTTGAGGAAGCCATCTTCTCTCTCCATCTCTTCATCAGGAAATATGATGATGCGAAGAAAACCAGAAAGAAGAACTTGTTGGTGAGCCCCAGAGGAAGAAGTAGGGCATCGGATGCCAACAGCTTTGAATTCTCATTGTTATTTTTTCTCTTTACAGAATCATCATCCCTTTTCTTCATCATCTTGAAATCACCGCAAAAATCACTTTCTCCTCCATTCTTGACAACCATTTTAGATTTTCTCAGGCCAGCAACATCCATTGCAATGAGCAACAATCACAAGGTAGAACCCGTACTATTAATGAGCTTTACTTGTGCTTTCGAGGAACCCTAATGCAGTCAAGGCCTCAAATGCTGGGTGTGCTTGTGCATAGGCAAACAAACAGATTATTTATAACACAAATGTTCCTCTAGTTCGAGTATTGTTTTGACCATGAAACTCAATAACAATCGTATGAGTAAACGCGCACGTTTAAAATTAAAATACACTCGATGAAAGATGCAATCTGATCCCTGCTTACAAATGTGCCTGCTAATCCTTCTGAAAATGAAACCTAGAGTCCCTGTTTGTTAACCATGCCGGTCATGGTATTTTATTCAACATTGCCGTTTATCTCCCAAAACGGTCTACAGCGTAACGAGGACATTTCGCACGTGAAATGGGCGAAGGGGAATACTTATTATTTGAGCTAGTTCGGTGAAGTCGTTGAAAATTTAAGGTCATTTGTGATATTTATATGAATTCATTTATTATGAAAAAAAATAGTTTATTTAGTATTTGTTGCATCTAGGAAGCATCAGTTCTTTATGTGATGTCATTTATCTATTATTATTTCAATTCAAATATATTTTAACAATGAGGAGGAGGGGGGTGTATAAGTAGATAGAGATATAGAATATGATAGATGGTGTAAATAAGAGAGGTATATATATATATATATATATATATAAATAATGGAACATTATATTTTATTTATATTAGATATGTTATATATTTAATATTTATTTGTGTCTCTTATATATAGAATTATTTGTGTTTCTTGTAGAATTGATAAAGAATGAATATTTAAATGTGATGCTAATTAAAATAATAAATATATTATATGTTTAATATTATTTAGAAATATATTTAAAGTTTTATAAAAATATTTAAATTATATTTATTACTATATATTATATAGTATATAGTATTTTATAGATAATTATATTATAAATTATAAACATATAATAATAAATATAAATTTTGAAAATAAAATTGATAATGTACACTCTATTACTAATAATAATATATAATCATATAATTTATATATACCAAACATTGTATAAAATATTATTATATATTATATTAATTATATATTATATTATATTTATATTAAATAATTTTTATAATTAAATATAATACATTAATTTTCAATAATATTAATTTAAAAATATAATTTATAGTATAGTATTGTTGAAGGTTTTGCAAATAGGATTCCAAGTACAGTGGGTTTAACCATGGAAAAAACTTCGTAATTAAGTATGTTCAAGATAGAGTAGTACTGAAATAAATGACCTCCCAAAAAATCATAGATTCGTGTTGACCTAATAGTAAAAAACTCGTACTTAAAAAAAGTCTCTAACACGTTCAAATTCAATCGTCTTACAACCGTTGATTAATAGGTCGTTCTCCTCACGTATAAACGCCTACGGCGTATTGAAAACGGGATCCTTCGTTACGACTTCCCCAACATTAATAAATTTTTAAAAAGGAGTGAAATGACTCAATACTGACTGTTTAAACTCTTCAACTCCAACTAGCTGATCCGGAAAAACGTGCAATGAAGAAATATTTATTTCCAAGCAGCGGAAGAAGGAATTGGAAAAATTCAGATCAAACGTTTTAGCCCTGGTCATCTCACGTGCTTCCAAGCTGTTGAATATCAGAAAATCCTGTAGAAAGTCATGGATTCTACGTTACCTATTTCTCAAACGTTGATATTAATGAGCACATGAAAGTATTTGATTTCTTGAGACTTCATGGCCGCATCAATGAGCAGCGTTTGGGTGCTGGAATACCAAATGCGGGATATAGTCAATTCTGGAAGATGCTGCAATTTTGAAAGATAGGAAGATATAAATTCTGAAAATGATTTTCGGCATATGGGCTGCCTGTTTGGTTCATCCGGAAGATGACTGAGAAGATGCATAAGAAATTTTAATTTCTTTGAATATGGTGTATATATGTCTGTATATATACACACATTCATGTGTGTGTATATATAGATACACACGTGTGTATATGTGTATATATACACATGTATACACTTATGCACACATGTATATATACACACATGTGTGTACATGTGTGTATACACATATATACACATATACACATACACACATGTGTGTATACACACATATACACACATGTTTATATATACACATATATGTATATACACATACATACACACATATATACACATATATGTGTATATACACACATGTATACACATATACACGTGTATATATATACACAAATACACACATGTGTGTATATACATATACACACATTTATGTATATATACACATATATACACACATGTATATCCACACATGTATGTATATATACACACATGTGTATACATACATCCTTATAGCAATATAATATACATTCTTATAGTCACGGATCCCACGAAATATTAAATTTGGTTTTATAAAAACGGGCTACGTATATTTGGAAAGTAACATGTGACAAACAAAATGTCAAATTTTATATAATTGAAAATACTTGAATGCGCACTTTTAATATTTTCAAATTGATTAGAATTATTTTGTCATTTTCTTCCTAATGGTAATGATCATAGTTTGATACTATTCTAGTGAAAAAAAATTAATGTAAAATTATGCCAATATAATTTGAATGAAATGTTTAATCTTATTTTGGTTATCTTGAAGTAATTTTAACTTATAGTTTGTAATTTTAAGTCTTTAAAAAAATGTTGTAGCAATTTCAATTTATACCATTTTTAAAAGATTTTTGTTGTCTTGTAGCAATTTCAACTTATAATTTGTAATTCTTAATATTGAATAATGATCTTGAAAGGTTAGCAAGATTAACACATTTAATCAATCATAACCATCTATCCACATACATTTGATTTTAGTAAACTCCGAGTCATAAAAAAACAAATCATTACCAATCTCTCACAATATATCATTATGTCAAATTACCTTATTATTGATTTTAGTAGAGAAACAGTCATAGAAATCAAACCATTAAGGTTGCCTCACAATATATCATTATGTCAAATTATATATTGCCGAGATGTTTATCTTATTATACTCATGGATAGTTTCAGAAATGTCAAATGTGATAGTTATATTGTAATGTTTTTATATAATTATGGGAAGGCAAAGAGTGATACATATAGGATTAAATGTTTCATATTTGATAATGAAAATTTGAATTTAACATTATTAAATTATCTTCTGTTTTTTTATATTTGGATAGGTAATAATAATGAGAAATTATAAAATAAACATAATCAATGGAAGATAGACACTGATTATGGAAGATAGACAATTGTAAATCTTTCTTGACAATATTTTCATTTATGAATCAATATATACTAATAATGTTTTGGTTCCATTTATATTATCCTTTTTATATGTAACTCTCTCAATGATATATAACATTTACAAATGAATGTTAACAATTTTATTTACATATAATACATCAAGACACAAAAACTTTAGGGTGTTAATCTTTCAAAATATCTATCTAGATTATTTGTGTTAGAACAATCTATTTTTGTATACATCTTCTACTATACTACCTCACAAATAATATTTTACTTTTTATTTTAAATGAATTTAAATAGAATAGCACATTGAATTGTACAATATAATTAATAAGATAGAAAAAAATTGTACGAATTATTCAATAATAAAAAATAGCTACTTGAAACCAAATCATTAAAATCATCAAATAAGTGATAGGTTGAAGTTTTAACTATTAAGTTGCCTTTAAGTTTCAAGTATATTTATGTGTTTTTATGTGAATATAAAAATCAATTTATTATCATAATAGTTAACTAGTTTGACTCATTAAAATTAATTTTTTTTACAAATGACTATTTAATGTAGTAAATATCAATATTGCACTGATAAAAACATCCTTTTAACCTTGAAAAGGTGATCTATAGGTCATAATCCATGAGAGAGTAATCAAGCAAAGAATAATTAAAATTTAATTTATAATTATTTTTAAGGGTTATGAATCAAAAGAATAAACTTATAAAGTGTAGCGTATGCAGTCAAACATTATATTCAGATTCTTTTACTGAATTTTGACTGTTTAAACTCTTCTATAATGTTCAACTGGTCTAGAAAACGTGCATTGAAGAAATATTTGTTTCCACGCAGCGGGAAATTGAGAAACGATTTAGCCCTGGTCGTCTCACGTGCTTTCAAGATGTTGAATATCAGAAAATTCTGTAGAAATTTATGGACTTACGTTACTGATTTCTCAAACGTTCATCCAGTCGCATTAACAAGCAAATAAAAGACTGTAATTTATTGAGATTTCAAGCTGGCTATATAGTCGTCGATATTATCTTATAAAAGTATTCAAGACTTACCTGATTTATTTCATTAGATTTAAATACCTAAATGAATTGATTTATGGTATTATAAATTAATAAATAATTATATAACATTTTTTTATTAAATAGAATTTAATATAACTACTTTTTATAATCCTAATTGTATTATGCACTGATTAGTAATCATGGGATATATTTGGGTTATACTTAGGGTTATACTTTACATCATGGTTAAGATTAAGGTTTAGGTTATAGATAGTGTTAGAGTTAGGATTGTTGTTAGGGTTAGAGTTTAGATTTAAGGTTACGATTATGGTTACAATCAAGGTTTACATCATATGTAGGGCTAGAGGTGGGTTCATGTTGGGTTAGGGTTTGGGTTTGGATTATGGTTAGAGTTAGGGTTTAGGATTAGTTTTGGGACTATGTTTTAGGGTTGGGGTTTGCATCATGGTTAGGGTTAGGGTTAGGGTTTGACTATGGTTAAGGAGATGGTTAGAATTATGGTCAAGTTAGGGTTTAGATTGGAAGTAGAATTAAGGTTGGGGTTATAATTATGATTAAGGTGAGTGTTTACATTAGGTTTTAGTTTACAAATATGGTTTTTTAAGGTTGAGGTTAGGGTTTACATCATGGTTAGGGTTAGGGATAGGATGTGGGTTTATGATATACTTAGGTTTTGTGTTTAGGTTATGGATAGACTTAAAGTTAGGGTTTACACCATGGTTAGGGTTTGGATTAGTTACATAGTTAGGTTTAGCATCATTCTTAGGTTAGAGAAATAGTTGGGGTTAGGATTAAAATTTGTGTTAGGGTTAGAGTATAGGTTATGGTTATGGTTAGAAATAGGATTATAGTTAGAGTTAGGGTTTATATTATGTTTAGAGCTAGGGTTAGGGTTAGTATTTAGATTATGTTTTAGTTAGAGTTCTGATTAGGGTTTAGTTAGGGTTAAGATTAGAGTGGGGATTAGGATAAATATTACAGTTAGGGTTTACACTTGATGTTAGGTTTTGTTTCACATGATTAGGGTTAAGATTAGGGTTTGGGTTGATGATATAGTTAGATTTAGGGTCATTATCAAGTTACATATATAATTATAGTTAGGGTTAGGATTTAGGTTATATATACAATTATATTTAGGGTTAGGGTTTAGAAAATGGTTAAAATTAAGGTCAGGATTAGGGTTATAATTTAGTATCATGGTTAGAATTATGGTGAGTGTTAGAAGTTGTGTGATATTTAGGATTAGGGTTAGTGTTTGCATTAGGATTTCGATTAAGATTAGGATTAAAATTATAATTCTAGTTACGAATATGAATAGGGTTTAGGGGTAGAATGGAGGTTATGGCTAGACAATTAGGATTTACATAATGTTTAGGGCTAGGTTTGGGGTTTGAGGTTATAGTTTAAATAATGGTTAGGGTTTGGGTTAGTTATATAGCTTGTTTAGCTTCACTCTTAGGTTAAAAAATAATTAGGATTAGGTTTAGACTTAATTATAGCGTTAGGGTTAGGGTTTTATTTCTAGTTAAGGTTTGGAGATAGAATTATGGTTTGGGTTAGGATTTAGGGTAATGTTTAGCATTATGGCTATTATTAGGGTTTACATAATATTTGGGGTTAGGGTTAAAGGGTCTGGATAAGGGTTTAGTTTAGGGTTAGGGTTTGGATTATGGTTAGAGTTAATGTTTTGGATTAGTTTTGGAATTATGGTTAGGGTTAGGGTTTACATTAAGCTTAGGGATAGGGTTAGGGTTTTGGGTACAATTAGGGTTAGGGTTAGAATTATTGTTAGATTAGGGTTTAGGTTAGAAGTTTATAAGGTTAGGTTTAGGGTTATAATTATGATTAAGGTTGGTGTTTAGATTAGGTTTTAGTTAGGGTTTATTTATGGACAAGGTCAGGGTGAGGGTTAGGATAAAGTTTACAGTCGGGGTTTAGGATTGAGGTTAAGGTTTACATCTTAGTTGGGGTTAGGGCTAGGTTTCAGGTTAATGATGCATTTAGTTTTATGGTTTGGCGTATAGCTAAGGTGAATGTTAGGATTAGGGTTAGTGTTTAGAGTCGGGGTTAGCATTTGCATCTTGGTTAGGGTTTGGATTAGGTTTTGGGTTAGTGATATAGCTAGGTTTAGCATCACTCACAATTTAGAGAAATAGTTAAGATTAGGGTTACGGTTAGGGTTAAGTTTTAGATTATGGTTTTGGTTAGAGTGGATCTTATAATTAGGGTTATGGTAAGAATTATGGCTAGTGTTAGGGTTTATATAAAGTTTAGGATTAGGGTTAAGATTAGTGTTAGAGTTATAATTATGGTTAGGCTTAGTATTTATATGAGGTTTTATTTAGGGCTCATATAAGGGTTTAGTTAGGGTTAGGATTTGGGTTTAGATTAGGGTTTGGTTAGGATCAAGAATATGGTTATATTTAGGGTTAAAAATTATGGCTATGGTTCAAATGGGGATAGAGTTATAGTTCAATTAGTTTTATGGTTGAAGATAAATTAAGGTTAGACTTAAGGTTAGGTTAGTGTTGGATTTCAATAAGAGGGAAATAATTAAGTAATGATTAGGGTTGAACTTAATTATAGTTAGGGCTTGTTTATATAGATATATTTTGATGATTGTGAGGGTTTAGTTACAGTTACGGTTAGGATTATAGTTCAATTAGGCATAGAATTAGGGTTATGAATTAATTATATGAGGATTAATATTTCACTAAGATTAATCTTTATTTAGGGTTACATTTTTACCTAGGATTCAAATAGGATTATGGTTTAATTAGGGTAAGCATTAAGTGTATCCTAATTATGTTCAATTATAATTAGATTAGGTTTTGACTTTGAGGTAGGGTTTAATTAGGGTTAGGGTTAAGTTTAGGGATAGATTTCAAGTTGGGTTTGATTAGAGTTAGGATGGGAGTAGATTTGATAATATCATTTAGGCTAAGGTACATATATATCATTTACCAAGTTATCCTGATTTCTTATCTTAGATGGGAGTAGATTTTGGAAGGTGTTGAAAGCTTGATTATTGTTATGATTAGGTTTCAAGATTATTATTAGGGTTAGAAATATAGGATTTGAGATAGGATTAGTATTAGAGTTTGGGTTGGGTTTCGAACTATAATTATAATTATAATTATCCTTTTGGTTTTGGTTAATATTAGGGTTAGAATTAGCATTTAAGGTTAGAAATATATTTGTAGGCTTTGGATTAGGCATTGATTACAGTTAGTGTTAGGGTTTGGTTCAAGATTACTATTTAAAAGAATATATTTTTGTTTTCATAATCATGCATTATAACTTAGTGTTCTATGATCATATTTATATCTCTAATATTGACTCCAAGTTGATCAAAGACTCTATACCTATTTATTTTTTAATTTGCAATTTATCCAATTTACATAACACTACTCTATTTCAACTTATAATGTAAATTTAGTATTTTATTTTTTCTTACAATTCATTTAGTGAAAGTTAATCAAACATTAATTTTAATATCTATTATATTTAATGGTAAATATATTAGATAAATAATAACAAATACATTAATTCTAATATCTATTATATTTAATAGTAAATATATTAGACAAATAATAATAAATGAGCATTATCAAATAGTGATTTGACATTTCTATTTTTTATTATACTTACTGAAATTAAATATATTTTTGATTAAAAGTTACACTTATATTATTTAGACATTAATAGAAAATGAAAAAAATAGAAATAAATCTATAAATAAACAACATCTCTAATCTTTTTTTCATGTAAATTATTTAAATTATAAAATTGAATTTTAATCTATATTTTTTAAAATTTTAAATGCATCAACACTTAATTTCATAATAAATCTAAAACTAAAATCTAAATATATATATATATAGAACCTTTCTATATTTTTTAGATATATACGAAATATTTTTATTCTATTATATTTTTCATTTAGCATAGGAATTATTTCAGATTTTAAAATTAAAATAATGTCTAATTTTTAAATATATCAACACTTAATTTTAGAATAAATCTATAACTAAAATCTAAATGTATATAGAACTTTCTCAATTTTTTCTAAATTTATATTCTATTTTTCATTTTGCATAGGAATAATTTCATAGTTTAAAATAATTTCTAGTTATCAATTAAATTTATTTTTTTAAATCAAAATTAAGATTTAGATAGAAATTAAAGATTTCTATAGTTTTCTAAATACATGAACAAAAAATTTATTCTATAAACACAACTTTTCAATCAATTATAGATATGTTATGTATTAGAAAAAATTTCCATCAAAATATCAATATTTCTCTTGATTTCTTCAAATGTCTACCATAATTAATGGCATATTCGTTTGATTTTGGAGGATGTCTTCTGCAACGAAATCTTTGCATTATGAAAAGGAAAGAAAAAAAATTAGTTAGACATTAGAAACAAAGATTGTTTGATCTTGATGTAAAAGCATGATAAGTTTATTGGCTTGATCTTAGAACATGCCCGTAGCTTGGCAGGTTAAAACATTGAATTAGATTAAACTATTTTATGCATGCGAACAAGGGAAAGTCATGTTGCCAAACTCATGCATGAAAAATGATAAACACGTACAAGATTCAAGAACATTATATTAAAATGAAAAAACAAATTTTACAACCACCTCATTTAAATTTAAATCTTCACTCATTGTTTTCATTCAACCTACATAATTTAGGGAATGTATGATGCCTAAGACCTTTCCTTCAACCCATTTTAGCTCACAAAGACTACTCTAAACATGCTCTCAGAGAACTATGTGGAGGAGGTGACTAGGGTTTCAAGCCTTCAAGATTTCTGCAAGGATATTTTCTAGGCAATAATGGACGAATATATTCACCATAGACAATAAGCAAAATCGAAAGAATATATTAAAAAAATAGACATTTTTTGTGGATGAATCAATTCAATATAAGAGACTATTAATTTAAGAAAAAAAATTATGTGCTAAGATTTGGGTTTCTATTCAAAATAACAGATAATGAAAGTCAAGAAAATTGAAAGAATTTTAGAAAAAAAAAGCAAAATTTCATTCTTATCTTCGAGCTGCAACTGACCACAATAAAGCTGCTAGAATAGAAATTGCATGGATTATTGGAGAATTCTTTTGTGAGATTACATAATCTATTGTCTTCTCATGCACCATGGTGTTTGGTTCATTCCACAATGACTACATACACAAAATGGATTAAACAGTAGTAATTTGTTGGGTATTCTTTAAAAAACAAAACTATATATGCCTCTAAAAAGTGTAAAGATTAGTATATGCTCTGCGTTGATACACAATCAATATCATACACTGAATCATCATCTTCAAATTCAAAAAACACTGAAAAGCCCGTAAGTGATATCATTCTGCCACTTTGACGAAGAAAAATATTCCATTCCTATCCCTAAAAAATAGTGATGTCTAATCCTAAAATTTTCAGAATCATTTATTATGAATTCCTAAGAAAATTAACGTAAACAATAATTAAGGATAACTCTCTGCCAAATTTTTTAACTTTATTTGATTCAAACTTACCTCAAGTTTCACTTTCGCAGTTGCAAATGGTTGTCTTGAAATTGGTCAAGAGAGCAGGTAAAATAAAATAAAAATCTCAGGAATCTGTTTGTTAATTCTTGTGGTGAATGCATAAAAATGAAACATAGCTCCCAATTCTTTTCTTATCTTTTGATATTCTCACACTAAATGACTATTACAAATGCCTGCTAAATAGAAGACTCTTCAATATTTATGCTTCAATATTCCATTTATAACATATTTTTCGGCTTTTCCTTTACATGCAATGGAGATAGGATTGAGAATGTGTTATGGAGACATTTTATAGGAATGTGAACCATTTTGGATTTGTATTTGGGGAATTTTCCATTTGGCCCAGTGGATACCATATTGTCAAGCTAGCAATGGAATATGGAAGGTTTATTTTTTATCACACCCTTTTATTGGATGACCTCCTATAGGGGGATTCATCATTATAGGTTTACACCTCTTGGCATAAATATAAACATGATTTAAGGAAAAAAATATATAATTGAAATATGCTTGGATTGAATGCACACTTTTAATATTCTTAAAATACTCATTTTGATTAGAATTATTCTCTCTCCTTTGTGATAGGGTAATATTATAAGTTTATACTATTTTAGTGATAAATTTCAATATAAAATTATTTATATGTTATCTTGAAGCCTATTTTTGTTGCATTGTAGTAATTTTAATTTCTATTTTTAAATTTTTGTATTGAATAATCAAAATTAAACACCTTTAGTCATTCATAACTATCTACTCACACATTTCTAGAAGACAAGGAGTATTCATTGAATGAAGATCATAGTGTTAAAGTTGTCTCACAATATGTTAATATGTTAGTTTTTATGACAAGCAATATTTTTCTTAAACTTCATATTCCAATTCAATTGGGAAGATCAAGAGAGATATAAAGATGGTTAATTGGTTAATAATGATTATTTAACTTTTATATTTTTAAACATTCTTTTATATTTAGTTAAGTAATAATCATTTAAAATAATTAAATAAATATAATCAATGTAAGAAACATTTGTACATTTTATCTAAAGGAGCTTTAGTTTTAAAATGGCTTCAACCTAATAGTTGCTACTATTATTGATGGTTGGGCATCTTGTTGTTATAGCTCCTCCAAATAAGCACCCAATAATTCATGTTGAAATTGTCTCACAAGATATGTCCTTTCATACCCTGACAAATGTGGTTTTACTCATTCTAGAATTTGATTTTGCATGTCAATGGCTAGAGAAGTACAAATTTATAGGGAATTTTTTCTAGAGGGCCCCTATTGAAAGCATGCTAGGAGGTTGGGTTGCCAAGTCATGTGCCTCTCACATGTTTTTTCTTGACAAAGGCCAATACCTCATTAAAGGGTCTTTTCTTTTTCTGCTCCCCTAAAGTTAACAATGTTCAATTTATTTTCCAATATGGCCCATGGTATGCAAAGTCGTCTCTGTTGGATTTCTATCCTTGGTCTCAAGGTTATTCCTTATCAAATGAAAAGCAGCTCTATGTGCATATCTAGGTAGATTTTTTAGGTCTTCCTTTGGATAGTGTTGGCATTTTCTTCTAATTATTGCTTTCTTATTGGGGAAGATTATTTGTGATGAGACCGACAATTTTTATCATGCCCGGACCCAAAAATAGGTCTATGTCGAAATGAATTTGTCTCATGGCCTCAAAGACATAATTATTATTAAGATAAAAGCTCTTGATCACCCCTAGTATGTGATATATCTAAATTTACCAAATACATGCTTCTAGTGTCAATATTTTAAGCCTACAATTAAGGATCTATCATTAGTTGTTCCAAGGAATCATAACCCTTTAAGGGTTCTTGAACCTCCACATGCTTTTGAGGCTTCTAAACCAAAGGATAAATGGACAATGCTAACTCACAAGGTGATATATACCTCATCTAACAGTGTGCCAATTAAACTAAAAGAGTATGTTGTTATGTAGTCACAACATGTTGATTCAATGACTTCTTCAAAGGGAAAATATAGTGTCAATTTCATCAATACTAAGGTTCTTATTCAATCAAAGTTTGTACAAACACCTCAACTAATTTTTGTTCTCTCTTCTTGAAATTACATAGTTTGTGCCACTCTCATACAACTATTTTGGGTGCATGGAGGAAGGTGAGGTTGCACAAGAAAAACAAACTGGAATCGTAGGTTTGATTTTCAAAGGGCTTCATACTTCTGTAATCACCTAAAATATGTCTAGTAGAACCTAAGCCGCCAATTTTGATTAAATTACCTTACAACACACCCTAAATCTCAAAGGCATATTTTAATAGACATTGAATTATGTAAGCAACCTGAATAATCCCCCTTGTATAGTTAAACTATTTCTACAATCAAGCATAAATCATCTTTAAACTTAATGAAATCATTTAATTGTCAAAACTTACCTTTAATATAAAGTCTTAGTGCTTTTAAATTAAAAAGAGCACTTTCTAAAAACTTAATCTTGATTAATTGATAATTAAAAGGGTATTTTCTATTTTGTCTTATTCTCTAATCAAGCTTGACCAATCAAAAATCTTGAATCCTTTCACATGGATTGATCTCTCTCTTACCACTCATCTCTACCTAACAGGAAGCTCTTCCTTGGCTCAAGGGTTCCATCTTGGCAATCTTGCATCTTGCATCTAGATCATCTTAGTTATTGGCATACTTGTTTTCTTGCATTCTAGAGTAATTCTTGTTATTTTGAATTCTTAGTTCTTATTGTCTCATAGCTCTCTTGCATTGTTAATGTAGTTTACTTTCTTGCATTATTTATCATAACATAGTTTCTTGCATCTTCATTCTAGAATACTAGTTTGCTTTGCATCTATTCTAGCTTAGTTATCTCATTTATCATTATTAATCTTGCATTCTTGTTCATTCCTAGATTTGCATTGCATTTGAATCTTCCATCTTGGAGTAGTAAAGTCACTAATCCTTCATGCCAAATTGATGAGCATTATAGAAAGGATTAAACTTGCTTCAACTAGGAAGCAATAAGTCACTTTTGAGGGTTTAGTTGGTTTATTTGATATGAACCCCTATAGCTAAATTATTGAGCTAATGGCTTTTTGAGTGTTGGTTGCATTCCAATTGAATACCAATATTTAACCACACATTTTTGGTTCCCATTGTGGGGCCCGAATCATTTTTTGGTCCCATTTCTTACAAGATATTTTTCTTCATTTTATGAAATTGCGATGAATATCGCACCCAGTGGCCTGGATTATCGTATGACATGACGTTTCATTGCATGCAGTTGTGATTTCTATCGTATGATAATATGGTTTAAGGTGTTTCATCGCATCCAGTTCTGGGTTTCATCGTATGACAAAAGAACTCTATCTTTTATCGTGCGAATTTATGAGTTTTATCGTACGATAATATGGTGTTGACTATGTTTCATCATATAAAAAATAGAGAGCATTTTTAGGGGTCTAGTTATTGAGATTTTTTTATTTTAGTGCTTGATTCAGATTCATCTTGGCTTTATCATTCTATTTTGCAAAAAATAACAAGTTTTTGCAGGGTATTTGAGGGAAAATTCGCTTGTCAAATTTGCCTACATGTCTTTATTTTGAGACTACTAATTCTTTGTGGTTGTAGGACCCTTTCCAAAGACATATTCTTGGAGATTACTAAAGCTATTTGTGTTGCGGGTTTCCTTGGAGATACAAATCAACATTATTTTTTCATAAATTTTATTTTCTAGGCATCTAGCTTAATTAGGAGGCTTATTTTCTTGGGACTAGTTGAGTAGGAGAGTATGCTTTTCACCTCCTAGAGGATGCATCATAAATCTTGACCTACTTGGTTTTTCACTTGCAAACAATCTTTGTTATATGAACATGTGCTTGATGTTCTTGGGAGAAGCTATGGAGTAGGAGAGTATGCTCTTTTCCCTTGTGGAAAATTAGAAATCTAGACCTTCACTAGCCTATCTACTTTTCTTTTCATTTTACCTTTAGAGGGTCTATCGTTGAGGTAAAAATATCATAGGAATGACTCAAGTAGGACAAAGAAAAGCTATCTCATCCAACCCACTATAAAATTTATACCTTGTTGGCCAAAAACCACAAGGACGTAGCTATTAACTATGTCGGGTCACTTGTTTGACTGGGAGAACACACATGAGAGTAACATGTAGGGCCGAGAGGTCTCAATCTTTCTTGCAAGACTACCTTTATTTGAAGAACTTATAGGCCTATAGGCCCCAATTCCACTAAGAAAAACTAAAAGGGATATTTGTGAATGGATGCCCTTATTAGACACCATTGGTTTGAAGCTATATCATTCACCTCTGAAAGTATCATAATCTTTGTGCAAGGACTGATCCAAGTGGACTTTACCTGGATCACCCTAAGACTACTCACCATATGTATTCCCTTGGATGCTATCTTCGAAAAATCCAACATCACTTGTGTGAGGTGAAGGAATACCAAGATGTGGGCAAAGATTTTGATACTATCCTTGACCTTAGGTAGTCTTTTCTTGACATTTCTTCGAATGTGTTTAGACCCATGCAAATCATTATGGAATATACACTTGGCGCTCTTGGTATATTGCAACACCCCCTTTAGAACTCACGTGCTTGTGTCCCCAAAGTTTCTTTTTCCTTTGGTGGATTTGTTTGAAGACTCTTATTTGATCATGCTATTTCTTGCTTGGAAACATTCAGACGTAATCTAGGGAAACTCAAACTCATCACAGATTTAAAACCAAACTCATCCAAATTGGTCAAAATTCTTAAAAATAGTGGTTAATTGCTTTTACTACATAGTGTCATTTAAAAATTGGTATTCTCAATTGATTGAGTCATTGCTAGTGATTTGATCTCTCTTCGCTCTTGTTCTAAGATCTTGGAAAGTGCTCTAGTTATTGTCTCAAAATACCTCATTTGAATTTCAAACCTTGCTCAAACTTTGTCACAAGGGCCACTCAACAGGCATTCAAGCCTCATTCTTAGTACCTTTGATGCAGGAGCATCCTTGGGCAGTTGGAAATCCTGTATCAACCAAAAATATGTTAGAGTTGGGTTTTGGCTTTCAATATTTTAAGTGGCAATCTCGGTTGGAGACCTTATATTCTTGGTCATTTGGTGGTAGTTCTCAGTTGGAATTGTTAGGATTAGGTAATACTGAGAGGGGGGTGAATCAGTATTACAGAACTTTGATCTTTTCCACTTTAAACAATTATAAATAATCCAAAGTAATGCAGAAATGAAAAGAACATATAAGCATAACACATTACTCATTACACCATGATTTGTTCTCGAGGAAACCCTTGCCAAAGGGAAAACCCTAGTGGGGATGGTACCCACAAATATGCACTAAAATATAATATCCATGTTAGGAGATCTAGCCCTATTAGGAGTTGATTGTTACATAGTAAATTTCCTTGTTAGAGGAATACAAAACCCTATTATGGGTATAGAAAACACTTGGTTAAAGGTGGTAAGCACACTGCTCTTACAATCAATACTTGTCTCAAAAGAGTTCTCAAACGAGGAATAATACAAGCACTTATCTTGCTTAGATAGTTTCAGTTATACCTCAACCTCTTACTGATCTCGCATCTGATCTCTGCTCTTACATTCGCAAACTTACTCCAACATCATAATCATAACCATACTTCACTTTCACAAAAACACTTCATACTTATACAAAACCAGCCTTCAAGTTAGCTTCACAAATACCATACAAAACATATCAATAACTTATGCAAATGATAATTATGGAGTCGGTGATCTTATATTACCAAAGAGTCAGAAATATACTTTATTCACTTGTCTTAGCACGTTACCATATCCACTATGCTCTGCTTAATCTTTGCAACTATTCATATACCCTGTTACATTGTTTTACTATCTTCGCATACCTTCTGAACACTGTATCGCATAGATCTGGTAACCAAAACTTATGCGCTCTTAACTGAAGCACGTATACATCCCAAAATACCTCCAGTTAACTTCGCAAGCCATAAAACCTCATATATCTTCATCGCTAACCAAAACTGTAGCACTGTACCCTGTTATCCTAATTCTGGACTTAGTCATTTTCATGACTGTGACTCCAGTGGCAATCTCCACAACATGCGATCACTTCATCATAAGTGTTTCCATAAATGACAACACTCAAGTGATCCCTAGTGCTCCAAAACATCACATGCCAACAATATCTCCCTTTGGCATTGATGGCAACACTTAGAAAAATGACTAAGTATCACAATACAACTCTCTTTTTCTTTTTCTCTTTTCTACTTTTTTTTTTAATTTTTTTACATCTTTTATTTACTTATTACTCCTTCATATTTCTTTCTCTTCCTCATTTTTCCTTTCTCTTCCTCTCCCTTTGACATCAATGGAAAAGGTACATTCAAAATTTGCAAAACTTAAGCACAAATGGTTTAGTGCTTACTCACCAGATTTAAGACATCTTGGAAAGATTTTTCCAAGGTCTTAACTTCTTCAACCCATGAATTTATCAGCAGTTCACTGACATGGATTAATCCATTCAGTGCATATGATGTTTTCTCTACTACCTTAAGCTTAGTAAGAGTGGATATAGACATTGAGCCTTCAACTTTTATCATTTTTGAAAGATGAGTCTCCAACATTGTAAGCTTAGGAGTCAACAAGCTTCTCAATAAGCTAAATCTATATGCAACTCTCCCTTTCTCTGTTTCCAGTACTCCTATCTTATCCAATAGTATGGATGTCTCCTTATCTATTTCTCCCACATTTTGTGAAGATGATTCACAACTGTCCATTAGACTGTCAAGGGTAGACCTCTCTTTAGCTATGATCTCCTCAATGTTCTTTAAATGTCTGCAAGGGTTTATGCAATAGCTGTAAATTTTCCTGTCTTGTGCTAAACAACTCTTGGCCTTAAGAGTAGTAGCCTTAAGAATATTTAAGTCCCATGAAATGGACTTACAAACTTCGCTCAACATCTTCTCCAAAAAGTTCTTTTCAGCCTTTTCCTCTGTTGTCTTTAGCTATGATTCAAAATGACTATCAAAGCTATCCAATACTATACCAAGGTTCTCAACTTCATCTTTGTCTTTGAAGATAACCGATGAGGGGAGTAGCTTGTTCATTGTTTCTACAGCCCTGACCATTACCTTAGCTCTTTTGTCTCCTTTCTGAATTTCTCTCTCCTTAGCTTTAGCAAAAGCCATAAATGATAGCTCGTCAACTCATCTTCATCCATGTTGTCCACATCAGAACTGACTGGTTTGGCCACACTTGCCAACAATAAAGATGTGTCCAATCTAACCTCAGCAACTATTTCTGATTTTATCTGTTCTTCTTTCTTTTCATCTTGTTGTATTTCCTTCTCCTGTGCTTTTTCTTCTTGTTTCTCTTCTAATGTCTTCTCCATTATATCTGCAAAACTTTGCAATGTGAAATAGATTGTTACATTTGTAACAAGTAGGTGGTCTCCTTCTATCTTGATTAGTTTGTAATTTACAATACCTTGTTGTATGCCCAAAGTTATTACTTTTTTGAGATGTGATCTTAGATGTTGTTTCTTCTCTGATATAGTCTTTCTTATACCTGGACTGATCGGGTTTTCTACAATTTTCTTTCTTGTGTCCATATTCATAGCAATTAAAATAGTAACTAGTAAAGGGCTTAGAGTTACCTTTACTTCTGCAATCTCTTTTCATGTGTCCAACTTTGTTGCATCCGAAACATCTATCTCTGAAGGGTCTGAACTGTTCTCTAGGTTCTTCATTAGTAGGTCTCTCTTCAGGAATGGGTCTTTCCTCATTCTTGGCTTCATTTGATTCTTCCTGGGTTTTTGAACTTTCACCTTCATTGAATCCAACTCTAGTCATATCTCCTTTAGGATTTTGTCTTGCTCTTTGTTCATCAATCTTGTCACTACTCATGTGTAACTTCTCAATGTGTAATTTGTCCTGAGTGAGTTCACCTTTGATGATCTGATTGTATTTTTCCAATTCCTGATATTTATCTTTGTATTGGTCAAGTTCAGTCTTCATTTGGCCCATCTGCATGTTAGCGTCTTTTAGTGACTCTTCGACTTTGTTTCTTTCATCATTTTCATGTTGAATCTCTTTAATCATCAAAAGATTAATTTGTTCTTTTCCTGCTCCAACTTCTTTATTTTGTCTGATGTATCACTGTCTGAACTTTCTTTGATCTTCTCCATAAGGTCTTGTCTTTGACTCTTTGTAATATCAAGTTGTTCTTTTAGTTTCCTCATGAAACCTTCTACTCTTCTTAATTTGAATTTTAGTTCGCCATTCTTAGCTTTCATCTTATCAGATCTTCAAGAGAAACTTCAAAGTTCTCTTGCAAATCTTCTGAATCCATTCTGATCTCCCTTAAGTTGTTAGGCTTTCTCTCCAAGGGCCAATAGCTCTGATACCAATTGTTAGGATTAGGTAATACTGAGAGGGGGGTGAATTAGTATTACAGAACTTGGATCTTTTCCACTTTAAACAATTATAAATAATCCAAAGTAATGCAGAAATGAAAATAACATATAAGCATAACACATTACTCATTACACCATGATTTGTTCTCGAGGAAACCCTAGCCAAAGGGAAAACCTCGGTGGGGATGGTACCCACAAATATGCACTAAAATATAGTATCCATGTGAGGAGATCTAGTCCTGTTAGGAGCTGATTGTTACATAGTACATTTCCTTGTTAGAGGAATACAAAACCCTATTAGGGGTATACAAAACACCTGGTTAAAGGTGGTAAACACACTACTCTTACAATCAATACTTGTCTCAAAAGAGTTCTCAAAAGAGGAATAATACAAGCACTTATCTTGCTTAGAAATGAAAATATCATATAAGCATAACACATTACTCATTACACCATGATTTTTTCTCGAGGAAACCCTGGCCAAAGGGAAAACCTTGGTGGGGATGGTACCCACAAATATGCACTAAAATATAGTATCCATGTGAGGAGATCTAGTCCTATTAGGAGTTGATTGTTACATAGTACATTTCCTTGTTAGAGGAATACAAAACCCTATGAGGGGTATACAAAACACCTGGTTAAAGGTGGTGAGCACACTGCTCTTACAATCAATACTTGTCTCAAAAGAGTTCTCAAAAGAGGAATAATACAAGCACTTATCTTGCTTAGATATTTCCAGTTATAGCTCGGCCTCTTACTAATCTCGCATCTGATCTCTGCTCTTACATTTGCAAACTTAATCCAACATCATAATCATAACCATACTTCTCTTTCACAAAAACACTTCATACTTATACAAAAGCAGCCTTCAAGTCAGCTTCACAAATACCATACAAAACATATCAATAACTTATGCAAATGATAATTATGGAGTCGGTGATCTTATATTACCAAAGAATCAGCAATATACTTTATTCACTTGTCTTAGCACGTTACCATATCCGCTATGCTATCCTTAATCTTCGCAACTGTTCATATACCCTGTTACATTGTTTTACTGCCTTCACATACCTTCTGAACACTATATCTCATAGATATGGTAACCAAAACTTATGCGCTCTTAACTGAAGCATGTATACATCCCAAAATACCTCCGGTTAACTTCACAAGCGATAAAACCTCATATATCTTCATCGCTGACCAAAACTATAGCACTGTACCCTGTTATCCTGATTCTGGACTTAGTCATTTTCATGACTGTGACTCCAGTGGCAATCTCCACAACATGCGATCACTTCATCATAAGTGTTTCCATAAATGACAACCCTAAAGTGATTCCTAATGCTCCAAAACATCACATGCCAACAAGAATAGGTGTTGCTTCATTAAAATACTCAATGAATGAGCTCGGTGGATGAGTTTGTGCTCGAAAACTGCTTTGGGGTTCTTGGTGAAATGTTCCTATTTTGGTTCACTGACGATCTTGGTCTCTGTTTTAGTGTCCTGTCACCAAGTGGCATTGATAGTTGTTCTTTGTTTCTCAGATGATGTTCTAACAAGCTCGGTGGTCTAGTTCACCAATGGGTTTATTTTGATTGTTTTGGCTAGCTAACATTTTCATTTAATTTGGGTCACATTCCTCATGATATGGATTGGCCATTGGGGTGCATGAGGACCTAAATCGTGGTTGGTTCTTTCTCCTACATGAATTTAATGACTTTTGCAAGCCAACGTGAAAGATAACACATTTTTTCATGAGTCTCTTGGATCCAACTAAATGTTTTATGATTTCTAATTTGTAAGGCTGACTTGTGGCAATGGGTATCATGGAAGGTAGGAAGGTAGCAGGAAAAGTGTGTGCTTAGAAACTAGTGGCTAAGTGTTGGCTTGGGAAACAAGAAGCTTTCTTGGTGGTTTGCAAGCTCAAGTATAGATATGTCTTGGGGTTTCTACCAGATTGTTGTTGGGATACAGATATGGGCTAGCTAGGGAGTAGTTGGATCCTGTGAGATCTTGTTGTATTTTTTGGTGTATTGGTCGTAACTGAGAAGGCCTTACAACTCAGCATGTTGCATGAAATTTGAATGTAATTTGATGTTTTCTTGATTATACAGAGTTTTTATTTGGTTACATCTTGTTGTTTCTTTGTGTTTTCCGTTGTGTTATCTCTTTGTTGCAAGACTACATGTCTCTTTTGAGATCTCTTTGGTCTTGGTTGTGTTAGCTGGTATTAGAGAAAATTTTAATCCGGTTGGGGACTTATCAAAGTGAAGGTTGATCTAGTTGGGGACTTATCAGAGTGAAGGTTGATCTAGTTGTGGAATTATCAGAGTGAAGTTGCATTTCCTCCAGAGATTCCATACGATCCAAGTTGTAGATCCATGTTCCTGGACTTGTGAAATCCTTTCTAGTTGTTCGCGTGAGGTAGCAGGTTATGATCTGACTTGCATAAAATTTGGAGGTTGTCACAAGGTGGTTGGGTTTGGGATTTTTTGTAGAGGGTTTTTGAAAATCTTGGAAGATGCCTCTGAGAAGATTGGACCCTAGGGAGATCATAGATCTTTGTGATGCGGTGGAGATGAAGATAACAGAAAAGGTTAGATAGGATGTCAGATCTAAGATGGAAACGATGAAGAATGAGATGGTCACCAAGATCATGAGAGGTATAGCTGGTTTACCAAGGAACCTCAAAACAGAGGATGGTTATGAAGAAGTTTTTGAAGATTTTGAGGCTACTTGATCTTGTGGAGAAGGAAGAGTCGATCAGTTGGAGAGGTATGTGGAAGATAGAGTTGATCAGTTGGATAGATCTATGGCTCGATTGAGTACAAGTCATCAGATGGAGGTTTCTAATTTCTCAAGTACATTGAAACCCAAGGAATTGATTGATTGGATGAGTGAGCTATAAGACTACTTTGAGCTAGAAGATATTGGAGAAGAAGCATAAGGCGAGATGAAGATCACTCGGTGGAGGTTGATGGTGGAAAAACTAAAGGCTAAGTTCATTCATGTCGACTATGAACTTGAGTTATTCAAGAAGTTACAAAACCTAAAGTAGAAGGATGTGACCATGAAATACTATACCGAGTAGTTTTACAAGCTGACTATTCGGTCTGGACATAGATAACTTTCCAAAGAAAAGATGGCTAGGTATATTAATGGTCTGAGATTCAATATCCAAGATGAGATTGGCATGTTGAAGATCGATTTAGTTGAGGATGATTACCAATATTCCCTGAAGGCGGAAGATAAGCTAAAGAGGAGACATCAAGGTAACTCCTAAGGGAAGGAGAAGCAAGAGAAGTCAGGAAAGGACAAACTGATAGTTGAGGATAGACTGAAACCTTTTGAACCAAAGAGAAGGATAGGTAGAGATGGATTGAAAGGTACTTGTTACAATTGTGGAGAAGGACATAGGTCATTTAAATGTCACCATGCAAACAAGAAGGTAGGTAATAATAGGAATGTTGTGGTGAATGAAAATGTACTAAATGAGCTCGAGGAGGAAAACTTGATGGTTTGGAGAACATTGTTTAGTAAGAAGGTGATGGAACCTTGTTAGAGAATAATTTTTTTCAGAACCTGATGCAAGTCTGGAGGTAAGTGTTATAATGTGATTATGGATGGTGGTAGTACCGATAACCTAGTTCCTGAGGAGATGGTACAAAAAATTGGTTTGAAGAGAGTGAGGCATCCTTGTCCTTATAAGATCAACTAGTTGCAAGATGAATAATCTTTAGAGGTAAGGGAGTAGTGTGTTGTTGGTTTTCAGATTGGGTAGTAGATAGATAATGGACATAGGGACCCAATAGGGACAAGTGTTATCCTACAACAACAAACAACAAATCATGTTCAGGTCATCTCAGTGATCATGCCTCAATGCTTACATGTGTTTCCTACATCTTATCATATATAGTCCTATCCATATCTTCATGGTCGCTCTTGCACCAATGAAGGTTGTACTAACCCCGATGTCCCAAATGCTCAAATGATGATAAATAAATAGCTATAGGATCAATGACTTGACTCGTACCTTAGGCTGCATTCCATTCTAGGGCTGAATTTTAGTTGTTCTTGTCTGGTTCCCTTGAGCCATCCTTCCTTTCTCTCCACTGATGCGATCAACTGCAATATCTTACATTGAATTTGACTAGTATTTGCACAAACCAAGGTCAGTATTATCATAAAAGGGGCCTAGAGTTCAAAGGTTTCATCATCACATATATGACTAAGTATGGAGAAGAAAAACAAGTGATACATTAGAATGAACATGATATCGAAGCAGAAGAAACATTACTATCTACATCTACAGTATCCATGACAACACATGAAGTAAAGATATGTGGATCAGCATCGTAAGACATATACATCAATGACATAAAAGGAAGGAGAAATTAAAGCATACATGAGCATATATAGAGATCAATACATAAGCATCAAGAGATAACAACTATAAATCAGAATATCCCACAAATATATATATATATATATATATACAAAAATGGTGCATCCTCAATGCAGATATATCAAGAGAAGTATATCAAAATGTTTGAGAAAGGGGATAGGACAAGAGAGGGGGAGTCGGGACTGCCTCCCTCCCTCCACCTGATCTTGAGGTGGAAGAGGAGGGGCATCTTCCCTAGCTAGCCCTGGCACCAGTACAGCTCCCTCAGACTGAGCAGAAAACTATGAATATGAGGGTGCTCTCACTCCAACTGGCACCGCCCCAATATACAACACATAATAGTAAGTTGTACGGGAGGCATGATATGTGGTCATCTACTATAGATAATCATGCACACTATAGAGCTCAAGAATCTGATGATCTATGGCCTGCTCCACCAGTTGTAGTTGTGCCTAGACCACTGCTCTCTGTGTCTTGGCCTTTGCCAAGTCTTCTCTGAGTTTTTCTATCACCTCTCTAGCACTACCTTGTAGTCCATCAACCCTTGGTGGCTCAACAGGTGGATCATGCACTATTTTCTCCTCATCCCTAGCCCCAGAATCATCCCCCACCGGCCTATCCTACCTCTCTCTAAAGGAGGTGTCATCTGTCAACCTTCCTCCTGACTAATCACTCCCCCTCATCCTCCTCTATATCCTCCTTCACTACCACTACCACCCCCACTATCCCCAAAGACCCTCTCTCTCCCCTAGGCCTATGCTGACCTAATACATGTCCATGACTAGTGATGGCCCCTACAGATCCTTGTGGCCTCCCACCTTGTCCCCTAGTAGTGCCTTTGATGCAAGGAGAGATGATAAATAGGGCCAAAAGCTCACCCAAGTACCAGATCACCTTACAGAATCACAACATGGAAGAAATAACACAGAAAAGGAGAGAAAGGAAGTGGATCATTTTTATTTACTCATTCAAACTTGATACATGTTGGGATGCGAGGCCTTCCCAGTTACAACTAATGCAATAGAAAAAAATTGTACAGAATAGCACAATCCTCATGAAATGACTTCATAAATTCATAAAATTATTCCCCTTCAGCACTCCTCTTCTCTTCTCCGCCAATATCTTTCAAGTCTGACATACCTCTCAATTGTATGCCACTAACAATTTGAAAAGGTGTTTTGTCAGTACCCTATTCGCTAAATTATTGTATGCAAACTCTGCTTGTGCTAACATTAAATTACTCGGTTTGTCTCCAACTAAGCATCTCAATAGGCTACCCAATCTTCTATTTACAACCTCTATTTGTCCATCAGTCTATGGATGAAATGTAGAACTATACTTCAACTCAGTGTCCAGCTTCTTCCATAGAGTCTTCCAAAAATAGCCAACAAACTTACTATCTCAGTCAGAGATGATACTCCTTGGTAATCCATGCAATCTGGCAATCTCCTTGAAGAAAATATTTGCTATATGCACTACATCTGATGTTTTCCTACATGGTATGAAATGTGTCATCTTGGAAAATCTATCCACAACAACAAATATGGAATCATTACCTCTTGTTGTCCTCAGTAAGCCAAGAACAAAATCCATGCGAATATTGCTCCAAGGTTTCTCAAGAACAAAAATCATTGTATACAATCCATTATTCTGACTTACTCCTTTTGCAACTTGACAAACTTCACAACTCTTCACAAATTTATGAACATCCTTATACAACTGTGGCCAAAAATACCTTTCCTTAAGCAAACTTAATGTCTTATCAATGCCAAAGTATCCATCCAAACCACTACTATCCTTCTCCTTTATCAAATTAGCTCTCATTGATCCTCTTGGTATACACAGTTGAAGTCCTTTGAACAACATATCTTCTTGAATGAAATAGTCTTCCCACTTGCTCTGTTGATCTAGAATAGGTTCTCTACACATTCTCCATGGCTCAGAAAAATCAATGTCAGTTTCATATAAATCCTTCATAACATCAAAACCAAGAACCTCAATTCTCATTTCAGTCAGCAAAGATCTTCTTCTACTCAATACATCAGCATTTTGGTTAAATACTCCACTTTTATGTTTTATCACAAATGTAAAATTCTACAAAATACTCAACCCATTTCATATGTCTCAGATTCAACTTATTCTGTTTACCCAAATACTATAAAGCCTTATGATCAGTCTACAACACAAATTCCTTTGGTATCAAATAATGTCTCCATTTCTTCAGGGATGATGGTTCGAAGATGGACCCTAAGAAGATTAAAGTCATAATTGAGTGACCCACACCTAATAATGTTAGTGAGGTAACATCATTCAATGGTTTAGCTAATTAGCAGAATCATCCTCATCAAGTCAAGGTGCTTGCTCCATCGGATCTGTAAAGCAAGGGAAGGGATGATCGACGCAGTATTGTCTAAATGCTAGAGTCACCCCTACATCTATAATGGCTGAGAGATCATTGTAGTCCACCCTAACTAGATCTCTTAGCTCCTATATTGTGACAGCATACATTGGTTGTGGCCCCCAATCATCCTCCTTGTCCACATACCAGGCATATGTGGAAAACTTAGTGGGTGTGTCCTAGTGCCACCCAAATTGGCGCTAGGCACGGCTGATGCAAAATCACTCCACAATGGGAGCACTCATACAAGACAGATGTTACATGTCAGAATTCAGAAAGGACAAGATATATCAAAGCTAAAAGTACATTATTGACAATGCGTCAAGAAATCACAAAAGGATTCACCTACCAATCAATGGACTATAGCTAAACATAAATGAATACTCACGGGAAAAGCTCGCTCGCCTCTCGTAGCCTATATATGGTTGTCATACTACTATGGTCATATCATCGAACTGTCGCCACCAAAATGAGGTATTTCCCAAATTGGGTTGATGTATGTAACCTGTATATCAAAAATATATATGGAATACCCGCTCCTCAAGTAGCATATGCAACAAGGTGTGCAATGGGAATGTGCTCCCATGCCTAGATCTGTAAAACAATGACTCTGGCTGCCATGCTCTTCCTGTGCTGGTAAACAATCTCATGTAACTCACAGTACATGTGGTATAATAGGCAAGCTCCAACATGTCATAAAGAATGCAGCCCCAACTGCACTGGAATCTTTGTTGGCTCCAATCGGGGACCGCCACACAACCAATCAGACCTGCCAGAATACATGCCAATGGGTACTCCTACCCATACTGATTGATCATGTAATCCCATGTTATATGTTGCTCCATGATCACGTCATCAACAAAGATCCTCTGCATAGCTGCAATGCCCTCTGAAGGATCCTGATTGTAATAAAATAAGTCACTTGCCACTAGTAATCGCAGGATACAATACACATCCTTCAGTGTCACCGTGATCTCACTGGTTGGAAGATGGAATGTGTTGTGCTCTGAATGGAAGCACTCTGCTAGAATTATGAGTAATATGTGGTTCACACAGATATCAGGAAGAGTCAGGAACTTACCTAGCCCATACTGATCAAGCACAGATAGATCATCAGGGGAAAGCAATTGAGCCAACTGAAGTGCTTGTGGGTATGCACATCAGAAGATCAGATCAGGAAGGTGAATCTATAACATAGAAAATAAGGAAAAGCATCAGTAATCGGTATAAATCAAACATCGAACTATTAATAATCAACTATTAAGCATCTCTGAAAGGCTACGAAGCTACAACGGAAGACAAAAAAATGTCCTACAAAGGATAAAACTTGATTTTTAGCCCATACGATGAAATAACTGACCCACATATATCGTACAATGAAACTCAACAAAGGGGACAATACGATTTTTTGATACGATAAAGTTCCTTGTATCGTACAATATGAGGGTACCTCTTGTATGATAAAAATCTAAACTGGAGATAATACACATTTTATAACTAGATTATTGTACGATAAACCTCAAAGAGGCGTGTGATACAATTCTTGTATCGTACAATAAACCACAACAGAAAACCTAAACATGGCTAAAATTAAGCAAAACAACAAAAATTGATCAAATTACAAAGTGGGATAGGATACTTACTGCTGCATCATATGCTCGAGGCCGGTTCTAACGTCTCTGCAATTGAAATTGGTGATTTTGGATAGGAATTAGCATCTTAATTTCTCTGGAGGGCTCTGGGCTATCAAAGTCAATTGTAGCAAATGATTTGAAAATGACCCCTCTCAGCCCCTTTTATAGATTTTGACCTAATTTTCAAAGTGCTCAAAATCATGTGAAAATTGCACCCCTAGCTAATTTTGATATTTTGAATCCATTTTCATGATCTAAATTGAAATTTGAGATTGTTTACCTAGTCAAATTGCATAGTCAATCCTTCTTGGTCAAACATGATTGACCGCGACGCTATCGCTTCCTGCTCGCTTCCGCCTTCATTTCTCAAACCTCTAAGGTCAATCTTATGCAAATCTATCAAAACCAAGTGATTTTATTATGGTCAACCTTGGTCAAAATTGGTCAAAATTGGTCAAACTTTAGTCAAATATGGTGAGTAGGACCTCAAAATGACTCCAAACGAGCTCTAATCTATTCTAAATCTATTAAGCTTTACATATTCACTCAATTAAATAAGGTTCTAACCTCTCTACCTCATTTTGATTTCAATCCCGAGGGGGCATGGAAATATAGAAAATCTGCTTCTGCAAACCAACCCTAATCAGCAAATCAATTCAAGCTTCATGGCTTGGGGCATCTCATCTTCATCAGGAATGATATCAAGTTGAGATTCTCTGCATCTCTCTAAAAGAGTGATCTCATCGCTTCATATCAAATCACTCTGATAGACATCTATTTGATCTCTTGGGGAATGTCAGGTTCATCAAGAACCATATCAATCTGACACCATTTTTGGGGCATATCAGGTTCATCAGGGTTCATATCAATCTAGTATTGTCTCTCAATCAAGTGATTGGCTTCCTCAAAATCCTTTTTGAGGTAGCTATCTCAAGATATTTAAGATAGATATTCAGTCTCATTGCTTCATATCAGGTTGGATACTCTGATCTAGCTCATTAGTCTTCGCTCAATCAAGTTCGGAGCTAATATCTTTGATCTTCGTTTGATCAAGTTCAGAATCGGTTATCCTTATTAGAAATAGTCTCATCACTTCACATCAGGTTATTCTCTAATCTAGTTGTTATCTATTCTTTGAATAAATGCACTGCTTGCACATCGATTCAAAGAGGGGCAAATGTAATCACCTATAATTTGTCTAGTAGAGCCTAAGCCCCCAATTTCGAAAGGAGTAAGTCAGAATACTGGATTGTATATAGTGAATTTTTATTTTAGGAGAAGAGTTGATAAATTGTAATCATGTTAGGATGGTTTATAACACTTTTAAAGTGGATGATCAGAACCTTAAAGTGAAGATATAGACAGGATAGATCGACAGAATTGGGGTTCAACACAATCCATTTCTTCAAGGCATGTTTAGAGGTGTTTGAAAGAGATGAGAAGTACATCCAGTGGAAGGGTAGAGAGGACACTAGGCACAGAGACATGTCTAATTATTGTAGTTGACTACATTGACATCTTTATGTCTCAAAGTTTGACTCTTGGGAAAGAGTGTGAAATGCTTCACGAGCTCATCATTTCTTTACATTATGGTTATGTTGGCTACAAAAAGAATCTAATAATAATGTCAACATAAATTTCATCAACAAAGATGCATATCAAGGTGTCAAAATATCTTGCACCTTGTAGTTTTGTTTTTGAGATTGTTACGAGATCCATACTGTCACTTGCCATGTGTTTTGAACCTAATTGGGTCAGATATATGTGAGAACTTCTTTAGCAAAGTTGGTAGGATGGTTGGAGTAGAAAGGGCCTATGATTTCATTGACTTGCTTCACGTTGTTGGAACCCTTAATAGAGTTGCAGAAGAAAAATCAAATCTCCAAGGGCTTCATTTTAATAAATCTCATAAGAAGCAAGAAAGTATCTAGAATAGATTGCACCAAGAAAGGATATAGAGCATTGACATATTTTCAAAATATGATTCAATATCTATAGATGATAAATTTATAGAATCCCTCAAGATAGGATTGAAGGATGCACAAGAAATTTTATCAACTCTTTACATGCGACTAGAGAATCCCACACAATCTTCTTGGTGGGTTAAACCATGGATAGAGGGAAAAAATTATCCAACAGCCCAAGTTGTGGTTGAAGTAGCTGATGACTCTCCACCAACTCATTCCAACTCTATATTCCAATCTATGTCTTCAGTAGTACACAATCATGGTGAATTGGAAACAATGGAAAGTGAGTGGAGGCATGAGTTGGATGAAATTTTATATTATGTTGATAAAAATGTAAATAAATTTATAAAACCAATGCTATGCCTTGATGGTAAGGATAATGTTCAAAGCTTGTTTGTTTAGTTAGTTGAATAAAAATCCGACAATATCTAAAGATAGGTTGACTAAAGTGAGGAGTGGGGTCTACTTTAAGCGAGATGAGAGGGCCCCACAAAGGGGTTTTTCAATTAGATTTGGTATTGGATAAGATTGTGGGGTGTTGTTTGAGAGAAATTCAATACCTCCCATTGAATGTACTACAAGAAAAGGTCTTTGTTGAAGTAAAGAACAAGGTGTTTCTTATGGAACCTGGTACATCAAAAGCATTCAAAGAATACCAAGGAAGGATGGTAATAGGGTGTTTGATTACCATAATGACATTGACCTTTTAGATAGGCTAGAAGGCATTGAGATTCAATTATGTTGGTACAATAGAATAAAGGGGCAACGTCTATACAAGTATATTTTGATAGATCGTTCTTTTGTAGAACTCGAATCACACTACTATAGATGAGGCTTCACATGATACAATTGCTTTAAGGAGTGGCACAACTGGGAGACCAAAGAAATCTACGAATGACAAGGCCCAACAAAGTTTGACAAGGTTCTTGGCCCCATCATCACCATCTTTACTACATAGGGGTTCTACAAGTGCAGACCTTCTAGTTTAGGTGTGTAAACTATACAAGTTTAAATTTATTTTGAATATGAAATGGGGATGTGTAAATTATTTATTTTATAATTTTATTTAAGTTCATTCATCGCCATTGATGTTGCAATGTTGGGGCTATAGGTATTTCGGGGAGAGATTAGACACAAAAGTCCTAATGGATGATCAACGGGATGAAAATTATGCGTCATAGAGAAGCATACCAAGAGGATACTATGTTATGAGGGTAATAAATTTCATATCGATGGCACATATAGGCATATTCATTGCAAGAGGGCTTCTGAGACGGGGATCCCGTTTGAATCATTGACATGCATCTTTTGTAAGATGATTCCGGAATTCGATGGCTTTAGGATGCATTTATATCGTGAATCAAGGTGTGCCACTAAAAGACATGGGAGGGATACAGGGAGAGGGAGAAGATTAGACTATTTGACTCAAATAAATTTAGAATAGCTACGAGAGTGTCAAATTCTATCCAAAGATCAACAATACATTCTCTTTGGTTGAAAAAGACAAATGTTGCTATAGTCTATCAGAATGAGATCCCTATAGGAGAAGTTGTTTGAATCAACGAAAAGGAAGGATGTCTTTAGGTAGGATGTGTCTGAGCACATAGACAAGGAAAATTATCAGGTAAAGATGCAGTTTTGGATTTTATCAAGGATATCTTTCACAACCTGATGCATCCAAAGGGAGGGAGAAGGTATAGTACATCAACTAAATCCCTTTATGAGATGGTCAAGTTATGGGGAGGTTCTAGATTACGTATCTTTATTAGCTTGAATCTAGATGGTCCTTCAATTTCTACAACTCTTAAGCAAGTTAGAAATTTGTTCACATACATCCCAGGGGACCGCGACTACATTTTTGAGGCAATAGCAAAAGTGTATGCTTCTTATAGAACCACATGGTATAGATGGCCCAATTCCTATGTACCTCGCTGAAGATGAAACTGTTGTGAAAAATTATGTTAGGTGGATAGCAAAAAGTGATACATTGGTTAATTTTTGTGGTAATAAAGAACATCAAGGTGAACCCACAATAGTGGGTTACACTTTTTGGCTTGAACAAACACTGAACTCTACATTTTTTAAAAAAAAAATTAGATTCAGATGCATATTGTCGTTAAACCGTTTGAAATCAGAAGATGAAGTAAATTAGAGTCTTTTAGGATTTTCTGTCTAGATTCTAAATATATTTTTTATTTTTATTTTTGATTTGATTTGAAGTATTTTTTCTTTCTCCCACGAAAACTGGTATGTTGCTAAAAATGTCATTTTCAAAGAGTTACATTATTTTCATAGAGCATAACTTTTTTTCTAAAACAAATATCAATGTGATTATTTCAAAATTAGTTTTGTAACATCCATACGGAGGGCATGCAATTGGTTTTATGAAATTATCATGATTATTTCATATTTTATTAACGTTTGAAGTTGACTAAACCGTAATTTTGACATACCTTGACTACATAGCTTATAACTTGTCGTGTATTTGTCCAATTTCATTTTTATTTTATTTTTATGGAAAGAGAACTTAAATACCTAGGGCATGGATATTTTTTAGAATTTTTTTTCTCTCATTTACTATTTTTCCATAAGCATCAAACATAGAGGTACACATACAGTGAAATATCTATGTTTAGTAAAACTAAAAATACAAAGTCATAATAAACTTAATATATATTAACATTATACTCATTGGAAAGATTTTTCTCACTGGTACCATACTACATAGATAGGTTTTTCAAAGTGATTCATTTGATCTCCCAAAAGATAAAGTCAAAGTAATTTTTTGTCAGCATTTTAATAGGTGCAAAGGAGACTCCATTGAAGGTATGAATGAGGAGTATAGAGGTTATATCAACATTTTTTTAATCTAAGAGGCTTTGAGACAACCATTTGTAATTAATTCCTTCAAATGGAACCTCTCAAGGCTTAAATAATCATATTTTATTAAAAATGTGTGATTTTAGCAAAAAATAGCATGTCTAAAAAAGTGTAACCCACTATTGTGGGGTCACCCATCAATGGCAATCACATTTCTTGGTGACAGTTGGTGAGGGAGTTGCAGGTTATGATATCATAAAAAATTCTTTCAAGAACAATTTTATTGGCCACTGTGCACGTGTTATTATTGCAAACCCTCTACATGAAAAGATTCCTCATTTGGTTATGGTTTCGCATCCAACATGGAATAGGTTCCATGCAAATTTTGTTCATCAACGATGGGAAAAAATAGATTTTTTTTGGAAGAGACACGTGGAAAATAATTTGGGACCTTTTGTTGATCATTCTTTAGATGGGGATAGTAGAAGACAACTTATGTTCATGAACTATTATTCAGAAAAAGTAGTCTTTATCAAATTCCTTGGGAAGGGTGGAGACTAAGTGGGTCATACAATGGTTTCCATGTAACAGGATTTCATGACCAGGACTACATCTACAAAGGTAAAAGTCTAGTGAATCCTTTATTTAGCGGTCAGTGATATTTGATTTTAGAAGACTTGATACTTTTTAATCATGTTAGAATGGTTTATAACACTTTTAAATTTGATGATCACAAGCTTAAAAGTGAATGTATAGATAGGATAGATCGACAGAATTGGGGTTCAGCACAACGCATTGCTTCAAGGCATGTTCAAAGGTGTTTGAAAGAGATGAGAAGTCCATCTATTGGAAGTGTAGAGAGGATACTAGGCACAGATACATATCTAACGATTGTTGTTGACTACATTGACATCTTTATGTCTCAAAGTTTTACTCTTGGGAAAGTGTGTGAAATGCTTCACGAGTTCATCATTTCTTTACATTATGGTTATGTTGGCTACGAAAAGAATCTAATAATAATGTCAACATAAATTTAATCAACAAAGAGGCATATCAAGGTGTCAAATTTTCTTCCCACCTTGTAGTTTTGTTTTTGAGATTGTTTCGAGATCCATAACTCTCACTTGCCATTTATTTTGAACCTAATTTGTTCGGATGTATGTGAGAACTTCTTTAGAAAAGTTGGTGGGATGGTTGGAGAAGAAAGGGCCTATCATTTCACTGCCTTGCTTCACATTGTTGGAACCCTTAATAGAGTTGCAGAAGAAGAATCAAATCCCCAAGGGCTTCATTTTAATAAATCTCATAAGAAGCAAGAAAGTATCTAGAATAGATTGCACCAAGAAAGGATATAGAACATTAACATATTATCAAAATATGATTCAATATCTACATATGATAAAGTTATAAAAGCCCTCAAGATAGGATTGAAGGATGCACAAGACATTTTATCAACTCTTTACATGCGACTAAAGAATCTCACACAATCTTCTTGGTGGGTTAAACCATGGACAGAGGTCCAAAATTATACAACAGTCCAAGTTGTGGATGAAGTAGTTGATGACTCTCCACCAACTCTATATTCCAATCTATCTCTTCAATAGTACACAATCATGGTGAATTGAAAATAATGGGAAGTGAGTGGAGGCATGAGTTGGATGAAATTTTAGATTATGTTGATAAAAATGTAAATAAAACTATAAAATCAGTGGTGGACCTTGATGGTAAGGATATGGTCAACGCTTGTTTGGTTAGTCAATTGAATAGAAATCCGACGATGTCCAAAGATAGGTTAACTAAAGTGAGGAGTGGGGTGTACTTTAGGTGACATGAGAGGGCCCCACAAAGGGGTGTTTCATTTAGCTTTGGTATTGGACCAAATTACGGGGTGTTGTTTGAGAGAAATTCAATGCCTCCCACTAAACGTACTTCAAGAAAAGGTCTTTGGTGAAGTACAAAATAAGGTATTTCTTGTGGAACTCAGTACATCATAAGCGTTCAAAGAATACAAAGGAAGGATGGTAATAGGGTGTTTGATTACCATAATGACATTGACTTTTTTGATAGGCTAGAAGGCATTGAGCTTCAATTATGTTGGTACAATATAATAAAGGGGCAACGTCTATACAAGTATGTTTTGACAGATCATGCTTTTGTAGAACTTGAATCTGTGGTAGCAACAACCAACTTATCTTACAATGCTAATAATGATACATACAAATTAGAAGACAAAGATAACAAAAAAAAATTAGATTTTGTTTTAAAAAAAAATTTATCAAATCTAATATTGGTTTTATACTTTTTGGCATCATGTGAAATGAATAGTGTGCATGGTGAATTTTTGGGATAACTCAACTAATTTGTTGCTACCTACTTCTTAGTGTAAGTTTTGATTAAGTAAAAATAGGATTTGAAAGGTCTCGAAACCTTGTACAAAAAGATCAGAAGATAGGCATTACTAATCAAACCCAAAAGGTAGAGCTAACCACAAATAAAACAGGGGCCCACAACCCTACAAAGGGAAATAGAGAAAGATAGCACAATGGACCCTGACCGCCAAAAAGACAACAAGAGGACCACCAAGAAGGGACAAAGGCCAAAACCAAGAAAAATCCAGACCCCCAAAAGAAGCGCAAAGATCACTACCAAAAGATAACCATTGAAAAGCAGCAATCCAACAAAAAACCCAAAAATAGGGTTATCCCTTGGTCCCTTTCTTATGGGACCGAAGAGTCATATCAAAGGAAGGCGAGGATTTTTGGAAGATTTACTTTTAACCATAATCCAACCTTCCTCCACTTTAGAGGCCTCCGCCTGCCAGCATAAGGATTCCAACTCTGAAACCTCAGCACCCAATAAGGTAGCAGCACACTGCACTGGCTCAACCATACCAGTTGCCTTAACACTCCCTAGGCTAGCACCCACCGAAGAGGGGGACTCAATAGAACCAGAAGAAACAACAACAGCAGGCATATCAACCGGAAGATAGGAATCTTCCAACAAAGGGCTATCAATGATAGGTACACCAGAACTAGCAGAATCTGTAGCCAGCATGGCATGGCCAAAAGCCTCCTTATTAGATAAGACCAAGGCCACCACCAGAGGATCAACAATCAAAGTGACAAGAGCTGAAGAAGGGGAAGCCACAACTTGGGAAAAGCTCTGTGGAGAAGAACTTTTAAAAACCGTGTAGTGTTGGGAAGAGGCTCCTTTCCACCAAGACACAGAACGTCTAGTTTTACCCTGAGCACATTTAGCCACAACATGACCTATATTAAAGAACCTTATGCACCTAAAAGGAATACCTTCATAGTCAAGAGGTTGAATCCAGCTACCCTTAGGAGAGACTAGCTTGACCTCCGCAAGTAAGCCTCAATATCCACCAAAATGCAGGCATAGGTGGAATGAAGAATGTCAATAGATTCAACGTCCACCATCAAGAAATCCCCCAAAGCATCACCCACTACCTCCAAAAGAGGATACACCCAGGGATGAAGGGGGAGATTTGGAAGCCTAACCCAATTAGGCATCTTGTGAAAAGAATCAGAAGAGGGGTTGAAGTCCTCATGCCAAGGCTTAACCATTAGCACAAAGCAATCATCCCAGCTAAAGAAATGTTCACAGAGAATACGATTTCTATCTTCAACAAAATCAAATTTAGCAACGAAAAAACCTTTCGGCAAAGGGAATATATGGATAGTACCAGAAATTATGGGTTCCCATAATTTGGAAATCCAGACATGAAGCTCTGGGAGGAAAGGCCAAAAGCCCCTAAATTTGTAAATAACAGTGTGATTTAACAATTCTAAACAACAGGTTTCAATCTCCACTACCGTATCTACATCCAAAGAGATAGATATAGAAGCAGCCTTGGGGAAAGGAGCAGGTTCCATAGTAGAGACCTTCGCAGCCACAGACACAGCCTTCAAAGGCCGAGGAGCCTTGGGAGGCAAAGGTCCAGCAGAGGGCATGGAGGATCCATCTACTGTAGGAACCCCAACCACCCCAGAGGAAGAGAGAATGGGGTATCCCGAACTGGCACACAGAACCCTAGCCGTGGTAGAAGAAACCTCCGTAGCCACAATCGCTAAAGTAGGAGATGGACTAACAGAGTTAGTGAGAGGAGCACGCAAGGACAAAGAAGACCCTACACCCAGCACAGTATTCGTAGGCATCTCCAGTGCATCCCTTGCGCCCAAAGGAGGAGGACGCGCAAGAGACTGCATGGGAGAACACCCATTAGAGCGCATGGGAGCCATCTTCATCCTTAGTGTAAGTATCTTTCACCAACCATTCATATTTTGTAGTGAAATGAAGTTGGAGAAAAGATAAAATATGTTCTAAATGAAATTTTAATACAAATTTAGGTCTCACATGGCAATCCAAATGTGCAGGTACATGGGTTGAGGAAAAATCATATGCCATTGATGATGTCAATGGGGTCAAACCAAATCTAAAGGTGATAGAAGGTCATCTATCAAACAACTTGGCGTCGTGATGGATAGCTTACCCTCAACACTATTGATCCTACTACACAAATGTTAATGGTGCACTCTATAAACTTTATATTTGCATGAATTTAAAATCAGGGAAATGCCTTGTATGAACTTGAGTGGGACTTTATATTTGCATGTACATAAAATTAGGGCAATGCCCTCTATGTATTCAAAATCAAGGCAATGCCCATTACAAGATAATTGTTGGTTTCAAATGATTCTTGATATTCAAATTGCTATGACAATTTATAATTTGTTAGATAGTCATTGTTTCATCGATGAGCCCCGTACTCAATAAAAGTTAGAACTTATCTTGTTTTGAATTCATCTTTGCAAGTTTTGATTGCAATGTGCATTATTTGTTCAATATCTCTATTTCAAGGATGGAGTTAAATGCTTTGTATAAATAGTAGTGGTTGAAGTATGTGATGTGGATGTTTGAGTTGAGTTTCATGTCGATATGAGAGGTGTTGACACCCAAAATAATAATTTTTCACCCTCCACATACACTATACCTATCCATACATAATACATAATAACCTAAACATAATTATAGTATATAATTACATGTATCCATTAGGCATAAAGTCAAATAAAATTAATTGCATGCATTTAAAATCAAGGCAATGCCCTCTATAAACTTGAATGAGACTTTATATTTGCATGTATATAAAATTAGGGCAATGCCCTCTATGTATTTAAAATTAGGGCAATGCCCATTACAAGTTGACTGTTGGTTTTAAATTGTTAAAGGTAGGTGTGAGTTTGTCTAGCCCTCCATTGCATGATTTATTTGTTGTTGGAAGTCACAACTTCATTAAAATAATCACACAACAGAAAGTAAAATTATTTGGGTTGTTTTGGTTATTACTAAGAGTACAGGCAGCCATACACAAATCGGTGCCTAATCCAGGCTACAGAGTCTAACATCAAGCTGTAAAGAATCATCATAAACATTTGAGGCAAGAAGCATTAGGATTTCAATATGCTAATCATTAGGAGACAACTTGGAGGCAACTGAGCAATTTTTTCTTCAATAACGCTAACAAATAATTGAAAGCAAAGAAATTTGGCTATCTTCTATTATCTTTGAAACCAAAATAAGTACATTTTGATCATCAGTATCTGTCCTTGTATTTAGTGTATTATATGTCATATTGTATCCTATCCTCTTGAACTTCGGTCTTGGTCTCTCCTTTATACAAAATTTGGAGAGGCAAAAAGCTTCGGACCGTTACAATACAACATTTCACAACTATAATTAATTTTAACTATCAATTTTTAACAACATTGGAATGATGAAGCCACGCGTTATGAAAAGAGATCAAGTCTCTCGAGTATCTTCAAGTGCTTCCTCGAATGCCTCTTCTTATGTCTGGGTCTTTTCCTTTGGAGGTTCTAGATACTCATCCTCCTATTGTGCTATCTGGAGATGTGTAGGCCAATGATAACTAAGGATGTTAGGTGTGTGACTCAAGTGATCCCTCAATTTTTTGTCTCCTATCACTCATGATTCCAATATAAATTTTGAAAATATACCATCCAATGCCACAATTCTATCTAAAATTATGTTAAAAGTTTTGACATGAAAACTCTTTTCTTCTTTCAAGTGAGACATAATCTGGGGAACCACATAATTGTACTCAATTTTCCATTCTTCTAATGCCTTCATGCAGCCTTCTTTATCAGTGAGTTCAGGAATGGACCAATGCTTAATTGTAAGGAAAATAGAGATCTTCTCCTCTATCTTCTTTTCTTCTCCTATACATATTTGAGTTCCTCCATAATCATGTTGATCTTTTTTTTAGTTTCTTATATTTTTGGAGGTGCATCTAGACCTATTTGAGTGACTTTGCATAATTGAGTAAAAGAAAAATAGGAAGGCTTCCACCTTTTCTCAAGGCCCTCAAGCTTTGGCCTATTATCTTGAAATGTTTTTTGCATTTCCAACAGAGTCTTGTATCAATTGTATACATCATCACATGTGCTAATAACAAAATCAACCCTACGAAGTAAAATCTTCTCCATTGCATTGAACACCTGGGTAGGAATTTCTCGCAATAATCCCTCATTTGTAGCATTCAATTTCTTAATTTCTTCTTCATATTTCCCTTTTTCTTCCTTCCCATTTTCATCATCGTTGTCAACATTCATAGGATTGGATGGAGCATCCTTGTGTAACACCATTGCCTTATTTTGATTATCACCTAAGTCCTTTATTTGTCTTTTCAAAGAATCATTTTCAACATACAATTCATTTACCACTTTATTCAATTTGGTTTCTCGTTGCACACTCTAGTCAATCTGTTGTTGCATATGTTTGACCTGATCTTTTGTGAACATTGTCTGGTGCATGAGCTCAGTGGTTGCTTCTAAGGGGAGGAATATTTTTCATGGTTTGTATTGTGGCTAAGTCATCCTTTGCCTTCACCATATCTAGCAATTTGGGCTTATGGGGGCCTTTGAAACTTACCGATGTGGCCAACACCTCTATTTTTGGATTATATCCTGATCCAATTATCTTATCATCAGTATCCAACTCTGCAACAAATAGTGAATCATCTTTCTTTCTCACTTGATCAAGTAGGAATAAATGTCTTAGAAACAAACCAAGAACAATTAACATATTACTTTTCAAAACCATTTCTCTGGCTTCTTCTAGAGTGATATTTATTTCATCCAGTTTGATCTCCTTAAAAGTTTGGTTAATTACCTCCTCACATCTTCCCTCCTCAAAACCCATAAGGTTTACCTATTTTCTCTCTTCAAATTCTTTCATCTTCATTTGAATCCAAAAATCCTTAAACTCCTGGGATTCAATAAGTTTTTCATCATCAAGAAATCTTAAAGTTATGGCTTCTCTCTCATCAATGAGATCAATAGACTGTTGTCCCTCATGAAGTTGAGCTATGTATCCATGAACATCTTCTTGATACTACAGGAGAGATTGAGGCTTATCAACTTCCTCGTCATTTCTCAGTGCATTAAGCACACTTGTTGCCTTCTCAGTGTTACCAACTTCATCTGAATCTGCAATGCTCAGCACTTCTTTTTTTTGTTTCTTTTGTTGAGGGGGGTCAGGGGTGGTTTCTGAATCAAAGAAGTCTTGAATTAGTAGCTTCCTATGTAGTTGTAGAGGGGGCTTCACATCTTGTGGTGTGGGATTCACATCGTGTTGTGTATCACTAACATATTTGCCATATAATTTCTTGAAATTGAGGATCCATGCTTCCATCTGCATAACCTCATTGGTTATCTCATTGAAAAAATGGAGTTGATCTTTCTCTTTCATTTCTTGTTCATTTTTTCTAAAAATATTCCATTTTCTCAATATGTGTAATATCTCCTCATTTGTGAGGCAATTTCTAGTTATATCCTCCTCCATATTGGTTTGGTGAATAAATCGTTTGATAAGGGAATTAATATGACCCTCAAAATCATATAATCTTTCTTCTCCATCTTCCAATCAATAATTTTTATTTAAATAATTTTGAACTTAATAGTTTCTGAGCCAACCACCAGACTTGCAAATTTTGATACATGGGGTAGAAAGGCACCTTTCCTTCTTTTCGAAATTGAGTCCTTTAACCATAACATCTGCCACATGAACTCAAGAAACACAAGCCTCTCTGGGACAAAGATTGGTAATTTGTGGGGGACCTGCTTGCATCCATAAACTCTAATAAAAGTATGGTTTCCTCTAAAAAACCAATCTGTGAAATTATGTGTAAAATATTTCTTTGGATCGTATTCCAATGGCCTTAATACTCTTCTTAACTTGAGAGGTAACCTCTCCACCTAATGGCCAAGAGCTCTCAATATCCATACAACAAAAGCATCATGAAATATCTTGTAATTATAGTCCTTTCTGTCCCTGTCCCATACACGGCATCATTGTTGAACAGGTATTATGATACCCTAGTAGTCTGTAGTAGTCAATTGTAAACTATTCCTAAAAATATTGCAAATCTAGAACAAAATCAAATGACGCAACAAAGAATAGAGTTTGAACTCCCTTGCCTTATTCCAATTTACCAATTGGTTATGAATTAACCGTTCAATCTCCAAAGCAATGTCAAATTCCAAATTAACTTCATGGTTATGTATTCTCATCGACATAAACATTAAGTTGACTGGCATTTTGCTTCGAGCATCATCTCCTACTACTTGACATCATCCATGATAAGTTTTCTAAAAGAACTCCATAAAACCCTGGGTGGAAAATGGCTTACTCTTTCTCATAGGCATTATTCTATTCTTTTCTCCCTTCTTTCTAAAGTATGCTACTTCTCTCTTCCCAAATGTTTTAACCATCCTCTCATAATCTACATTGAATTGTTATCTATCAATTTTAGTGAGGGCTTGTTTGTTTAGGTTAAAATATTCTATTATGCATGATTTGGTGACTACCAGTATTGGTTCCTCGCTTATGCTCTTCACCATTCTGGTTTCAGGTTTGTAATGCATGGATAACACAGTAGCAATCAATTCAACATCAACAAAAACATTTGGGACTATGCATTTGGCTAAGTCAAGAATCCAAGGGTTTGAGCACGGAATTTTCTCGTTCCTATTATTATAGAAATACCAAAACATAGCTCTACTAGTATGCGGAATTTGTGCATCTCTACACCCTCCCCATGCATCATTAAAAAAAAATTAGCGTCTGTATCTTCCGACCTAGGCAATGCATCTAACAAATCTTTTTGTAAGGGTCTTCCCTTTTTTACCCCCGAACTCTCGTCAGATGCCTTTTTCTTAGGCATTTTGTAATAGAGAAATTTAGCTCAAGGAAGAAGTTTTTAACTTACTGGTAGCTCTTGCTACAAATCCTGAGTGCTTCTTGATGTCGTTCAAGCCTCTACACACCCAACTTCTAATCCAACTCCATTTTCTGTCTCAATGAATTAATTCTCACATTTATCACATATATAAAGCGTGACTTCACTGCATTTAATTATTTCCATATGTTCTCTTTGAAATTCAAGCTTAGCTTAATCGCCATCTTTATGGGCAACATCTAAACAACAAACTAAAACGTATATCCTACCAAGAGGGACACTTAGTATTTTTTTAAACTTCCTTTATATTTTTAATAGTTTAGTTTGCTAGATAGCCACTACCATATGTTATGTTTGCATTCAATGCAAGTCATCTCAGCACACGTGTTTCACCAACTCTTTAATTGTCTTAATTGGAGCTTTTCGCTATCTCACCAGGCCTTAATTTGCCTTCGACAAAATAGCAACTTTTTGCCATTTCGCCACAATAGAAATCTCCACTCGCAAAATAGCAATCATTTCACTACTATAAAATCTACCTTCCGAGAAATAGCGAAATTTTGCTATTTCTATTCAATGGTTCCTACCTTCTATGAAATAGCAAAATATTCTACTGCCATGTGGTGCCACATAAGCATGAGATAGCCAGGTATCCCGAGTCAGAGTGTTTCGACAATGCATTTTGAGATAGAGATGAACTCTGAGAGAACCGAGGAGGAAGTGACAACTTAAATCGATTTTGTAGGGGATGGATTATCAGTTCAGCTAGTAGAATAATCGTACTACCTATTAAAATATTTGGAGTGACCAAATATATTTGTTGTAACTGAGAATCGGTAGGTCTAGGCACTTCCAGAGTGTTTCGACAATGCATTTTGAGATAGAGATGAACTCTGAGAGAACCGAGGAGGAAGTGACAACTGAAATCAAGTCTGCAAGGGATGGCTTATCAGTTCAAATAGTAGAATAATCGTACTACCTATTAAAATATTTTGAGTGACCAAATGTATTTGTTGTAACCAAGAATCAGCTAGTATAGGCATTTCCAGACCCATAAAGGCAAGACAAAATTGATAGGCCTAGCCAACATGTTGCCACCATGCTTGCAAGTTGATTGTTGTGAGTTGTTGAGTTGCACAAAGAAGAGATAAATACGCCCCTTGGGTTGATTGTTTGCATTCAAAAGAAGTGTGTTCTTGTGCCAAAGAAGGGCTCATAATGGGTTGTTTGGCAAGAGTGTTTAGAATCTGGTGTGAGAGCAAAGGATTACTGCAGATGGTGTTTCAAGAAGTCTTTAAGGAATGTGATGATATGCCAGTAAATGCTTCATCCTACGGGTGTGGAGGTATTGAAAGGTCCTTTGACGATTCTGGAGGTATTGAAATCCTCAAGTGCAAGGGCAAGCTTTGTCTGCTTCTTGCAGATTATTCCAATCTCCACAACTGTCACTCTGATTCTCTATGAGTGGGAGGGTTTGGAAGGTGATCCAAGTAAAATATCAAGAGATGATGCCATGATGGCATCTTGTACCCCTTGAGGATCACTTTTGAAATCTTCTCCCAAGAGAGGGGGAGTTGGGTATCTTGCATCCCCTAGTCCTTTGTGACATTGATTGCTCGCGTGCGATAATAGGGAGGTTCACAAGTTTGATAGGCTTGTTAGATCACTCTAGCCTTCGAACAAAATGGAAGTCATCTGCTTGTTACGTAATACCACCTATTGACCAACTAACATGTTTTTCAAGACCATTTCTTTGGCCTCTACAAGAGTAATGTTTATCTCATCAAAGTTCATCTCTTTGAAAGTTTGACTGATGACCTCTGATCACCCTCTAATTTAGTAGTCCTAACACACCTTTCGCCAGCTCTAGATTTTTTGCCTAAAACCTAGCCAACGGTTTATATAAGATAAGATAGAAATATAAAGGGGAATGAAAAATGCTAAAGAAAAAATTGATACATATATCTAGCCGAAAATAGGGGGTTTTTAATTCGAGCTTTGTATTAGGAGGGGGTGACAAGAAAGGAGTATAGGACAATATTTTTTCAAAATAGGGATATTCTTTAGTATGCCACGAATGCACGTACTATAACCCAAGTTCACTAAGTGAAGCCCCTATGGCCTGAAGTCATTCCCGTACTAAGCCCAAGAGGGGATACTCACCTTCCTAGCCCTAGTGGCAGGTACATTGGACATCTACTTGGGGTGGTCTACCTGATGGGATGTTTGTGTCTAGTTTCCCTATTCATGCATAATCCATTTAAGTCAATATTCAACCATTGTAAAGTTGGGAGAGAAAATTGCAATAGGGGGCCTAACCCCACCTTATTGCTCATAAGTCCTTTTGAGCCCAAAAGTGGGCCTAACCCCATCTTGCTACTCATAAGCCATTTAGAACTAGAAAGTGTGTCTAACCCCATCTTGCTACTCATAAGCCATTTAGAACTAGAAAGTGTGCCTAACCCCATCTTGCTACTCATAAGTCATTGGAGCTAGAAAGTGCGCCTAACCCTATCTTGTTGCGCATAAGCCATTTAGAGCCAAAAAAGTGGGCCTAACCCCAACTTGTTGCTCATCAACCATTTAGAGCCAAAAAGTGAGCCTAACCTCATCTTGTTACTTGAAAGTCATTTAGAGCCAGAAAGTGGGCCTAACCCAATCTTGTTACTCAAAAATCATTTAGAGCCAGAAAGTGGGCCTAACCCAATCTTGTTGTTCATAATCCATTTAGAGCCAAAAATTGGGTCTAACCCCGTATTGTTGCTCATAAGTCATTTAGAGCCAAAAAGTAGGCCTACCCCCACCTTTTGAATCCCAGGTGCTCATGAATTTGCTTGATATGCTTCAAACATTTGCTTATGAAGTCCCTTTAATTTCACTTATAACCCTTTTTAACAAATTAATATTTTTTTATAATTACTATTGTGTCAATTTGGTATCACATCTATTAATAGGTGATTTGTTTCTAACTATTGGGGAAGACGTGTGCTCTTCTATTACTAATGTGTGCTTCTTTTCTCAATCATAGGACTATCATTTCTCAATACCCTTCCATGTAGGGTTAACTCTCAAAAACCCTTGTCCCTCTTGTGTCCTCTTCTTGGTTTAGAAGGTTGTGAATGTCCCTTTTGGACTACCATACCTTCATCCAAGCAACATAGGGTTGGCCTTTGTCTATCATGTTCTATGGATTGTCATCTTCTCTTTCAACTATGCCTTTCACACTTAGAATTGCCTTTGAGATAAGCCTACTACTATGTTCTTGAAGTTTTCCATATAGACCAAACCCTTGGATTTGTTCCAACAATTTTAGATTGTCCAGATGATCTTTGTTCACTATAATAATTGATATGTCTCATGTATAATTATCCTTGCAGTATGAGCTCATGTTTAAAATTGTCAATTCATACATTTACTAATGTCATAGTCTTTAAACTTGGTGTGTCAACTGAGCATTAACCCCACATTGGAACCATCATATCCTTTTGACATATCTATCACTTGTTAACTTTGTCATTACCTTGCCACTTCAAAATTTGTGATTTGCTTACGCTTGTTCTCATTATGACAATATGGTTTGGTTTTGCACAATTCAGCTTCCTCATAATAGGTTGATCATGCACACATTCAAACCCTCTACACTCTATCATGAAGTTCATTTATCTTCATCCACTCTACCATGTCAATGATGCTTATCTTTAAGACAAACTACTCTCTCTATTTTGTAGATGGTTGTCATATCTTATCATTATCTGTCAAAGAACACTACACACTAAATACCATATATCTATCTATATCTATCTGTACCACGATGATCTAAACCACTACACTTGTGCCCTCGACTTATCAAAGGATTGTTGTGATGTTTGCATCATATTTAATCTGTCTTTTTTTCTAGCAAACCCAAACCTTAAAGTCCAAGAAGATGAGCAAAATGGAGGGGAAAAGAACAATGAAGTGAATAGATAATCTATTTTTGTAAGCAGCTTTTTTTGCTTAAGACTCTTTCTTAATGACTATGTACTCAGCAAAAACCTGTATGATAGTATATTCTTTTTGGACCACGTTCAATGACATTTTGTTAAATTCTACTTGTAACCACTTATACTCTAATGGTGTGACCAGCTAGGTCACTACTTGTATGCAAATACTCTTAATAGTAATAGATACTCAATTTAAGGAAAATGATAATAATCCTACTTGTAACCACTTATACTCTAATGGTGTGACCAGCTAGGTCACTACTTGTATGCAAATACTCTTAATAGTAATAGATACTCAATTTAAGGAAAATGATAATAATCCTTTGTCATATTTCTTTTGGGCTTGCAAATACTCTCATTAGTAATAGATACTCAATTCAAGGAAAAAAATAATAATCCTTTGTCATATTTCTTTTGGGCTATAGTGATGTCACTTGGCTAGTCACAACTATGCATCCCTTCTATCTTGTTGCCACCATTGCCACTCAACATTATTTCAACGACTATGATAGATTCTTTACACTTTTCTTGAGTAAGCATAACTCTCTTGATGTATGTCATGTTTTTCATGCTTATGAACTACAACCTTTATGCCTACTTAACATTGCCCTTCATTATATGTTATCATCCACACTAGGTTTATCCATTTGAGTCTGCATTAAGTAATGCACATTGCACTCTAAACCACCATGTTGAGTACGCAACTTTTGGACCATCACGTATGGTTCTTTTGCCACCATGTAATTGAAACTCTATCACTACAGCTCTATCTTCCATAGAATGTCCATGTGCAATCATCTTTGTTTGAGACTCTTGCATGATGTCAAATGATGTCAATTGTGATCTTTGAGTAATGATTTGAACTATGACTCTTGTCATTACTTGCCACTTGTTCTTGATCATTATCTTCAAGCACATTGCACAATGTTGTTCCCACAAGTTGGCAAAATCACAACTTTGATACCAATTGTAATGTCCCCTGTTGAATTTACACTAGAATTTGTCGACAAAATAGTTGTTAATGTTGTTAGTTGTTTGATATAATAAATTTGAATCTACTTGATTGTAATATATATTCAAGACTCTTTCTTGATGTTTTTCGATCCCCCTTGTTGTCTTGTTTTTCAATCCCCCTTGTTGTCTTTTCCCATCGTGGCTTTGTATGTATCTTTGTTAATTACTAGTCATCACAAATGGTTTTCTTGTAGTCGCACATCTTCATGGAGCATTGTTCTTAATTAATTACTTAGTCTTTTCTTCAATCAAGATCCTTGCATCTAATTGAGGTTTATCATCAAACCCATTCAAGCAGTCCATTTGTCCATTAGTCCAAAAAAATCTTATTAGTCTTGACGCAAGACAATTTTTCCGAAGTATCAATATCACCTTCATGGCGGGGGCATGACAGATTCACAATTTTGGGTAGCACGGGCAACATTTTGTCAAGTTCTTGCTTGTTGCAAGCATGTATGCTTTCTTGGTTAATCATGGGAAAATTATCACATGTTTTTGGATGTTGTAGAGTATTTCATATTTACATTCCATGGCAATGTAAACATTGTAGCATGTAGTATGTCTCACTTGTTTGATACAGCGACAAGGTTACACTTATCCCACTTGCATGGGTAAGGAAACCACTTTCTTTGTCATAAACGAGAATAAGCACATCAAAGAGAATAATAGTGATGACTTTCATCATTGTAATGTGCACAAATCTTATTTCAGTTGTAGCATGTGAATAGATGTAGGTAGAGAACTCATTTCCCTATCATTGTAAACATTGTAAAATGCAAGGCCTAATTGTACATTAATGCAATACAAAATATGACTTTGTAATACTTTATAGCATTATAAATTGACCTTCAAATGCAAGGAATAACATTCATGGCAATAGAGTTAGAGAGTTATGTTGTAGTACGATCCATTGGAAGGCAATGTGAAAACTAGAAGATGAAAAGAAAACTGCAGAGTATTGAATTGTAGTTATCAAGATCATCTTCAAAAAGAGGATACGCTTTAAGCTTTCATGATTTATTATTTTAAAAAAATGGATGTAAAAGCATGCTGTCTTGGGTACCATGATAAAACTTGCCAAGGTCATATAATATCCCATGTAACACAAGGCAATTTTAACACAAGAATATTTTGATATGAGAAATTCAATGAAGAAAACAATTAAATGTATTTCTATAAAACAAGAACCACCCTTGAGAATGACGCACGATCCTTAGCACTCTTGGGACCGTTGCGCCTGCCATCATAATAACATCATGATCAATATTAACTAAATTAATTTTCTTTAAATGTACAAAATAGAGTTTCCTTGTCAAAAAAAAACTATCTGCATACTAATAACAAGTGGGATGGTGTTATTATGATCCATATTAAATAAAAAATTTCTTTCAATGTTGAAAATATAGTTTCCTTGCCAAAAAACTACCAAAATAGGTGCATGCTAATAACAAGTGGGATGGGGCAATTAGCTTACTTTGAACCTGACAATGTATTGCTTTTCAATGATAATTAATTATTCATATGAATTCCATTTTCATGTAGACCAGGCTTGGGGATTTTAGCAGAAACACCATTAAATATAGAAAGGACGCATTAATGACAACCTTCGTGAGTGGTAATTTTTGGTTATTGCTATGATACCATCTTAAAGTACATAACAATATCCTATTCTCGAACACATTTAAAAGAAATCAAAATCAAAAAATTTAATGCCTATCACCACTACTGTCACACTAAAACATTTAGTTCTTCCCTGTTTATAGGTCTCATGAGGTTATTAAGGTCTTTATACTTGCTACAAGCAAATCAAACTTGATCACTCCCAAGAGATTAAACTCTCTAAAACCACTCCACCATATTATAGTAGGCAAATATAGTATTTTATTAGCTTATTGCCACAGTGTTTGCACTAGGTAATTAATATTGAACTACCCCATAATAAATTTCAAAGAGTGAAGGTTGAATCATAATAGGCAAATATAGTATTTTATTAGCTTATTGCCATATTGTTTGCACTAAGTAATTAATAATGAACTATCGCATAATAAATTTCAAAGAGTGAAGATTGAATCATAATAAGTCATAAAACACGTGACTGTAAGTGAATCATTCATGTGTACTACCAAAGGTCTATCTCACTCGTTTCAAAGTCATTATTTAGAGATTGTGATCTTAATTGTTGCATAATCACTAATTATAATCACTTGGCTCAATTGAAAGGTCTTAAATAGAATCTATTGTCTTGATTGTTCCATAATTACCGGTTAAAATAACTTCATTCATTTGAACGGTTTTCATAAGAGACTAGAGTCTTGATATTTACATATCACCAGCTGTAAACACACTGCATAACATAACTATCTTGCATTCCTAATCAAATCACAAAAACAAATTTAGAAAAAGATTGAGCAACAACAAACATGAAAATAGATGGGAACCACTGCTCATTTCAGATGGACTGCACCTGCCCACCAAAGATTGAGTAGAGTTGCTCACACAATGGTGACTCTACTATTGCACTTACAAAATAAGACTGATAAGGGTGAATCTTGCAGGGCTTCCCTCGCTATAGACTCAATAGGAAAGGAACCCTTAATTAACCTTGGCTTAAGTCTTATCAACTATAACTTAATTAGTTAACTTTTAAGTAGAGCAAATGTGATTAATTCATTAAATAACAACACAAGTAAAAAAACTTAAAACAGAAGTATAATAAAATGTCCCGCCTTGGTGCACAACATGCTTTCACCCTTAAAGATCTTTGTTCCTATAGCTAGTAAAAGAAGCTCTACAGTTTTACGAAGGTTGACTTCTAGGGAAGCACGCAAAATAGAAATAAAAAATTGAGCTGTTGGTGTAGATATCGAGGATAGTGCCGATGATCACCAACTACCAAGTCACAAAATATATTCCAAACTAGCACATCAAACAATACAGCTTAATAAAACTCAAGAATAAGAATAAGATATGTTTTCGCTCAAACCCCCTTCACATGTTTCGGCACATCTTTCAATAACATCACAAGTTTGGATGCTCTCCCAGGAAAGCTTCAATCTCATGGGTTTCAGCTTCCAAAATTGAGTTGTTCTTTTACATAACACCTTGAACTTTTCACTAATTATGCATGCTAGCTCCAAGACCATCTAGCCTCCTTCATCCATCACAAATAGTTTCATCTGTTATACCACATGTGCAGTTCAAACAAAACAGAAGATGCATGAATTCTCCCTTTTGGGTGTCATATCCCTGTCAGTATATGAGATCGCGTCCTTTGTAACATACAATTGCAGTCTTCAAAACCCAGATCGTAGGCTTTATAGCAAATAAGCTAGGGCCGAATGAGATCATATAATAAACAACTAAATTACGGGCCAACTTAGTCAAGGAAATTAATAGCAACATTTCAAGGAGCCAACCCACATTCATTTACTTGACAAAAACCAGTTAAATTAATATTAAAATTAAAATTAAACATCACAAGTGGCACTTGAGGAGGTGTAACCTTTGCAAAGGCAATCGTGATGAAGCATCCAAGGAAGGATCAAAGAAAAGAAGGAAAAAAAAAAAGAATTAAATCAGAACCGGAACTGATTTAGCAGCGATTCTAATTAAGACAAGAATCTGATAAATAAGTAGAATTATAGATCTATGCATTAGAAATACTTGCAGAGATTATTGAGTAATCTTCATGCTCTTTCTAATATAAACATGCAATGGAAGATCCGTATGGTAATCCCTTTCCAATTTAGATAAACTGATTGCAAATAGAAAGGATGACCAGCCTTCCAAGTTCACGAGACCCAAGTACGCCTCCCTGAGATGAATGTTATGCTTGTGGGCCAAGGAGCTTGAGATCCCATCAAGTTTGCCACCCAAGATAATTGTTATGCTCGTGGACAAGGGGCTTAGCGTGCCCTTGGGCTTTAAATCCCACAAGTACGCCACCCCACGATGGAATGGACGGCCAGCCTTCCATGCCCATGGGCCAAGAGGTGGAATGGAAGACCGTCCTTCCATGCCCCTGGGCTTGAACAAGGATGGCCAGCCTCCAAGGTAAACTGAGGGATGGAAGGGCAGCCCACCTTCCACGCTCTTGCAGTAGAAAGGTGACCAATCTTGAGACTCGGGTTGCAAACATTTCAACAAATTCCTAATGAGACTATGATAGGAATCTACTTTGAAATGGATAATGTTCATGTGGATTTCAGAATGAATGTTATTTATGGATATCATGATTGTTTACTAACGATTCGTAAGATATATGTTATCATGGCCTTGTGATTTAATGTCAATTTCCAGTGACTAATATTGTGCAGGACCTCGACCAGGATTTCTCTTATGAAGGGTGATTCGGAGGGTAAATTTGTATTCTTAAATGTACCATCATTCTTATTTTAATTGAAATTGTGGTTTTAGGACAAAATTTAGGAATATCCCCAAAGGGAACATAACATTGGGGATGTCTAGACAATATGCCACATTCCTAACTTTGCTACATTCCTAACTTTGCTTGATTCCTACATGAAACATGGAACTGCAAAAAATTAAATAAAATTTTTACTTGCCCTTCTCCTTAAATGTTACCTGTTTGGAATACAGTGTCCCCCATTTTTAAAGCTTCACTGTCTTTGTTTATAGAATATTTAACTATTTTTAGTCTGCTATTTTTAGTATTCCTTAGTTCTATTAATGGTCATTTTTGTAGGTAGTTTTAGGCTTCTTTTTATAGGAGACATAGTTACTATTTTTAGCTTCAGTTACCGGTTTCTAAACCATCTTGCAATTTGTTATTTATACCTTGTGTTTTCATTAATTCATACACGCAATTTAGTTTTCATTGTTGTCTACCCAATGCATCTAGTTTGCACAGCCAAAGTGGCCATCGACTGTCATACAACATCCTACATCTCCCAATACCTCCACAACTGCAAGGACCAGTACCACCTATAGTACCCAATCTAGTGGCGATGAGATTTTGTACCCACATAACGGCTTTAAGGGAGACATCTGTTTGATTGAGTGGTACCTATAATTGTAGCTAGTACTCTGTCAGATATTGCCTTTCAATCCACACTTACTCTACTTAAATGCATCCTCAAGTGTCCTTCAAAACATTTATTCACCACCACAACTAATCACTCATTTGGGGATGACAGGCAATACTCGTGTTAAATGTCATTTACTAATCAAAACGAATCTTACTGAAAATTGATTTGGAAAATATAATGCTGATCACAAATGATCCTCTATAGGATCACTTGGTAACTTAAATAAATTTATTCACCACCACAACTAATCATTCATTTGGGGATGATAGGCAATACTCATGTTAAATGTCATTTACTAATCAAAACGAATCTTACTGAAAATTGATTTGAAAATATAATGCTGATCACAAATGATCCTCTATAGGATCACTTGGTAACTTAAATAAATTTATTCACCACCACAACTTCAACTGCTCAGGTCCATTGAACCGCCTTTACCATAGGAATGAAATGGGCAGCACTTGGTCAACTAATCTACTGTAAGCAATTATTCATCCTTCACTCTACACCTTAGCAGAACTGAGATGAAGTCCATAGATACAATTTCCCACTTCTAATTCATGTGACACTTAGTTTAGATGACTTGGAGCATAATGGTTTTACATTTATTTCACTGACAAGTCAAAGGCTGCCACAATCTACATAGTATCCTCCATGTTAGCCCAACAGAAAAACCTTACACTAATGTAACCTGTTTATGGGGTACAAATGTCCATATTCAAATATTTGTGCACCTAAGGGGATTTGTGCCTACATAAATTATGCAGTCTTGAAATAAGATGATGTCATGGCAAACAAGCCATGTGCCCTTTCCTTATTTCCTTTAACAAATTCATACCTAAATCAATTAAATAATCCTGTAGCCAAGCTCACTAGCTGACGAAAATGGCATGAAACACAAATTAGTGAATGACTCATCTTGGTGCAAAAGTGAATTTGCCACCATATTCCCTTTCACTTTTTATAAAGATTCTAAAGTCGCATACTTGAAAAAGTCCAATCCACTTATTTTGCACCCCTATAAGTGTCCTATGCCTACAAGTGCTTGAAGCTAAGACAGTAGGTTTCAATAGAGAATTTGCTACCCACAAAAAATTGACGCCACTAGTCCATTACATGCATGATGAACAACAATTCCTTGCTATACATTGATATGTGCCTTCCCCAATCATTGAGCTTTGCACTTTCAAAGAAAATAGACTGACCACCTTGAGAGAATATTGCACTAAGTTTGAACCCAAAACAATCACATTCAATGGTTACCTAGTTAAAGAGATTGGAAATTGTTGATATTTGTGGCCTTTTCGGAAAGATCAATGATGTGTATAATAAGATGAATAATAAATAATCTTATTTATTATTCATCTTAACATACATCTCATATATAATTAAATTAAACTCCAAATATAAGATAAGAAATATCCTTGAGTTGTCCTAGAGGGACGACTTCATGCTGTCCTAGAAGGACGACTTCATTCTGTCCACAAGGGACGACTTGAGATTATTTTATGAGAATTAATTCATGCTGATCCTGGTCGGCTCCTTCATTGCTATTAAATATGTCTTCTCTCATATATAAATGAGACTTAAGGTGCGAATTATCCAAGACATAGAAGACATAACATGTCAAGGAGAATTCGCACCTACAGCAGTCCCTAATCTGATCTTTGCAGCAGTAATAAATCAGTCATTTTCTCACATACATCTGAAGAAGATATGAAGGAACACTAGGCTCAAGGTGAAGAGGAATTAATTGCTACAAACCGGGTATTATCTTCTCTTTCTTTGTTTATTTCTGTCATTCTTATTTTCAGTCTTAAAAGCTATTTATAGATTGTATTTTTCCTTACAAAATCTGAATATATTAACATGGTATCAGAGCCAAGGTAGAATAGATCCATCTCAGATTTTAGGAAAACAATCTCAACTTTTAAGGCTTAGAAATATGGATAATCTAGCCCTCTATTCTGCCCTATCAACTCAAACATCAAATCGATATTCTTGGGTTATTGATAGCGGGGCTTCTAGCCATATAACTGGATTCAAAGAGAATTTAGACTCATTTATAGAAACCTGTAGAGAAGAAGTCATCATAGGAGATGATAACTCTTATCCTATCATGGGCATTGGAAATTAACTTATCCGATTGAAATCCGGGATAACCCTCGAACTATCTGATGTCTTATATGTCCCAGGCATAAAACAAAATCTTGTATCCATATCAGCCCTTGAGGATAAAGGCTATAGAATCACCTTTATGGAAGGAAAAATTTTGGCATGGCTTAAAAACTCAAATCTAAAACAGGCCTATACTATAGGAATTCGTCCTGAATGCTTATACAAGCTTGATACAACCTCTCTTCAAGCTCTCTCAGTTGCATCCACTGATCCTTGTGAACTATGGCATAGGAGATTAGGTCACCTAAATTTTCAGACATTATCATCTATGTTCAAAATAGTTGCAGGTCTTCCTAACCTACCCTTAAAACATGAAGGTGTCTATAAAGGTTGCGCTCTAGGAAAGAATATTAAGACTACCTTTAACAATAGTGAAAGTAATACTAAAGAAATTCTAGAAATCATTCACATTGACCTTTGTGGGCCCATGTCTGTACCATCCATAGGAGGATGTCTATATTATATTATATTTGTGGACGATTTTTCTAGAAAAACATGGATATACTTTCTTAAAAGCAAAGAATCAATTGAAGTCCTCAAGAAATTTAAAGAGTTTAAATCTCTAATAGAAAATCTCACCAACAAAAGAATAAAAGGTCTTAGATCAGATAATTGAGGTGAGTACACCTCTGAGATCTTTGGCACCTTCTGTAAAGAAGCAGGAATTAAGAGGGAGTTTACAGTTCCTTATAATCCCCAACAAAATAGTGTTGCGGAAAAGAAAAATAGAACCATTATAGAAGCTACAAGAGTTATGCTTCACGACCAAGACCTTCTCACTCCTGTTGTAATTCCTGGATCGTCCAATAGAGATAATATATATATATATATATATATAGTGTGATATTGTAGAATACAATTGCCTTCGTTATTGATTGATTCTACAATAACAATAGGGTATATGTATATATTGAATAGTCATGTAATGAATAGACATGACCGTATATACTTATGGTCATGTCACTTCATTACATAACTATTAGTTAACATATCTTAACCAATAGTTTATTCATACTTTGTATAATATATATATATATAAGCACACACATATGCATATTAATATATACTTACTTTTCAATTATATTATATAGTATATATATATAAATATATCTATATTTATATGCATATCATGATTGTCTCGTCGTTTATTAAACACGAACAAACAATACTTTAACACTCCCTCTTGAGAGAGAGTTTAATAGAATTTGTAGAATCTTTTCATATCATGATATCCGGCACATCCGGGACAGACCCTTTCGGGAGTTGATCATGACAGGCGTCAAGATATCCTGCACATCGGGGACAGACCCTTTCGGGAGTCGATCTTGACAAGTTATTACACACCAAGTAATAACATAAGCAACAAGATATCCGGCACATCCGGGACAGTCCCTTTCGGGAGTCAATCTTGAAGCCTGGTTAACTATTTTCAAGATCGTCACCTTGAAATAGTAACCCAACACACATGAAAGATCGTCACCTTTCATAACACAAAATGAATGGGCCCATAAAGTCTACCATGACTTTCGACACTTTGGGACACACAATTTAATGTAGTCTCGTCATGAAAATAGACTTGAATATCATGATCTCCGCACAGTCGGGACACACAATTAAGTAGTCTATATCATGATATGGTTTCGTTATTACACATCTAGTAATAACAAGAGTCAAGATCTCCGCACAATCGGGACACACAATTAAGTAGTCTATCTTGACACTTTGGTTCACTATTATCAAGTGAGGAAGGCTTCCACCTTAAACTTGTCTATCAAAGACAAGAATCATTTAAGATACAAAGTGATAGATCACTAAGGCTGAAAATCAACATCAGGAATACTTCCTCTAAATTAATATGACCACAATCCTGGGTTGCCATCTTAATTTGATCTTCTAGCTTCTCCCACTAACATGAAAGCATAGCCTTCTCACATGGTAATTCATCATAATTCTCTGCTACAGTTTCTTGATCACTAGGTAACCAACAAAACATGGTCTACTCCCTCTAAATCAAGATCTTCGAATGTCCACTGATGCAGATCCTTTCGCTTCCTCTTCTGTCACAGAGGCATACCCTGTTTATATGCTCATCTCAGTGTTACTACAGGATGTGACTCCATACCTTTCTTCCTAAGAGAATCGATGTCTCATACATGAATAATCTGAATAGACATAAGGTTGCCAACTCACATTGACTAGCATAGGATGCATTTTGATCTTTTTCAAGGCCACAACACTAACACTCCCTCTTGGACTTGAGGGAAGATAATAAAGACCTCTGGTATGATGTTCATCTTAATAAACTGTAGTTTCAAGATGTATGAATTACTTCAATCAGAGATCCTATCCATGTGCATCTCATCTGTGATTCTATCCATGAGTTTCCACTTCTATAGCCTCAGAATTGTTTCACCTTTAGCAATGATCTCCCTCTCAATCAATATGATCGATTTTGTCACAAGTTGACTGAATCATCTGCTCCCTCTGAAGCTCAAGCTCATCAATTCTTAAACTTTCTGAAGATGTCAGGACTCCCTCTTAATCTGAATTTCTCATGCTTTCGTCCTTTTATATTCACTTTCGTAAGGTGAGCCCATACAAAAAGTATTTTGAAGAATCCATCTCGCTATAGTCCAAAGGTTGTACACAAATCCATGAGTACTTATTATGAAATTTCACTGTCGTAGTGTAGTCAAAATTTGGAGTAGTGTAGTTGTAGGAGCCTGTCAGTGCCACATGTGCAACGGACCCTACACTCAGCAGTCCATAAGTACTTGTGATCAAAGAATCATCCTGCACTTATTATAGTACGGAACAACCCTGCATAATGCCTTGATTGCATCATTCTTCTTTTCCTACAAGAACATTCTTGGAGACAAATGAAAAGATCAAGGCAAATAGCTCTTATAGTACAAACATGAATACATATAAGAAAATGACTACAAAATTATAAAAAATTTAACTCAAAGATGAATACTTATCTTAAGTTTCAAATATTTCTTTCTTTAAAGTGAGCCCATAGTCACTTGATATCCTTGATAAGATATCAACCAATTCTACCTCTTTTCCTTAGCACACTTTGTTGGAATGCAAACTTATGTTGTTTAATTTACCCATCTTTCTTGATCATTGTGATGCCCATAAATGATCAAACATTATCTATAGAGGTCTAACAAAACTAACATAAGTTTTGTTAGTTTAGGATATAAGAAAACATAAGGGAAAAATAACTTGTACCCGGATTGAAGCAATTCTGAAGATGACTTCCAAGTTGCTCTTGAAGGTCTTCAGACCTGGTCTAACATCACTGATGCATACCATGTTGACTAAAATTATTGCTCAATGTATATATAAAGGATGCAATATGATAGGAGACTGACTTTTAGATTTGCATTGTATGGTTATGTTGATTGTTTGTATGTTCCTTTGCTCCACTACTACCTGTAGCTACTTTCCACACACCATTTTGATCCTCCTCTAAAGTCTTTCGTAGCTACATATACCAGATCTTCTATCGTCGAATGGAGGCCCTTCTCTGCAGAACTAATACTCCTCAATTTTCTCTTGTTCAATGATTTTAGTGAATCCCCTGCTGCATGGTATACACCGAGAGTGAAGATTTATAATCTCCAATTGAGACTCACTGTCAAAGTCTACTTTTCTATTTGATGCGTTGACAACCTGTGAGGAAATGGATTATTACTCGTGCCTCTAGACCGTCGTGAATCTTCCTTTCTGTTTGACTATGTTGATCTGGATATCTCGGGTCCCATAGGTCTTAGTCCAAATACATTGGAGATGATATGTTTCTTACTCCTTGAATTTCTATATGCTATAGGTAGTGTTCGCTAGTGATTCCAATTACTATATCCTCCATTTTATTAATATCGCTGGCCTCCAAAATATGTATCCGTAAGATGCTTCCTTCGTATATGGGGATAGAAACGTACAAACCATCGTTCACTGTTGCTATACGCTATCAACCTCCTTTTGACCCGCCATTATTGATGCTACACTCTTTCTTAAGTCAAAGAATGATTGACTCATTGTCGTTTCTATAGTTAATAGTCTCTATTTGAAGTCGTCTACCCATCGCATGTTCTTGAGTTTTTGTAGCATGATTTGGCATACTAGTCCAGCCCTTTCGACATCTCTCCTTCTGTGTAATGTTCCCGCTTTCTGACTTGAGTAATGAAGGCTAAGCCTAGAATGGCTTTGGTACTCTGTTTTAATTAAACTTTGCCTTTCGGTATGATCTTCTATTGTAATGTCCCATGTATCGAATAGCATAAATAATGTTTATCACTAGCTTGTACCAATAACTCGTTTATCAGTAATCCACAACATTCTTTTGGTTCGAATGTCCACCTTTAACTATTTTTTATAATTATTATTGGGTTTATGTAGTATTACATCATTCACTGTTATTTGAAATCATAATACGACTGGATCATAATATGATTGGTGTCAATCAGAAATCATCCTTTTATTTGTAAATAATTAGTCCTATCCAAATCCATGTGATTGTGTATATTGCACTTATCGTGTCAATGTTGGCTATCGTCGGCACATAGATCCAACTTCAATTATAAACTTTGCTATCGGTAATCATCTATCTTAGTCAATAATAAGTAGTTAACTTAGATGGTTGATGATAGATATCGCTAGCCATGGGATAATTTGCGGATGTGGAACCATGAATTCGTTCCTAAAATAACATTGATTTTATTTAGCTTTTGTGACAGGAATCAACCTCATCATATTGGATATCTCCCAAAATAATTCAGCCTCTTTTCTTTCGTTCAAATGGTTCGATGTTGAAATTTTCTTATTCTATTTTGACCACTGATAATATTTATTCACTGTAGATTATATTAGCGATCGCTGGCCATTCTGTGTGTAAAGATAGTAATCACTGTTACTTATGGATAACTTAGCAATCAATGATGTTCCTTCTGCGATGAATTCCTCTTCTTCGTGTAATGGTCCCTCTTTTAATCTGTTGACCGACTTATCCCATGTAATTCCAATTTATATGTCGATGACCTTCTACATATATTGCGGCCTATAATGCCCTCTTCATTCGCATGTATTCCTGTTAGATTCTATCGTTGACTGTATGAACTGGGTGCTGAGTATCCATCCCGTTTACAACCAGTGTTCATCTTATCTCCTCCCCATCCTGAGATTTGTCGAGTGCAGGATTGAACACGATGTTTCCTTATTTTACTTACTGATTTGTATATATATATATTCTCTACAGGTTAGGCTCTGATACCATGTTGTAATTCCTGGATCGTCCAATAGAGATAATATGTATATATATAGTGTGTGATATTGTAGAATACAATTGCCTTCGTTATTGATTGATTCTACAATAACAATAGGGTATATGTATATATTGAATAGTCATGTAATGAATAGACATGACCGTATATACTTATGGTCATGTCACTTCATTACATAACTATTAGTTAACATATCTTAACCAATAGTTTATTCATACTTTGTATAATATATATATATATAAGCACACACATATGCATATTAATATATACTTACTTTTCAATTATATTATATAGTATATATATATAAATATATCTATATTTATATGCATATCATGATTGTCTCGTCGTTTATTAAACACGAACGAACAATACTTTAACAACTCCACTTTGGGCTGAGGCATCTAACACTGCAGTCTATGTTCAAAACAAATGTCCTCATTCATCTTTAGAAAATAAGACTCCTGAAGAAGCATTTTCTGGGAACAAACTTGACATCAGTCACCTAAGAATCTTTGGATGTCCTGTGTACTTCCGTATTCCTAAAGAGAAGAGATCCAAACTAGAACCATCAGGAAAGAACGGTATATTTGTAGGATACAATGATTCAGCCAAAGCATATAGAATCTATGTTTCAGGTCAAAATCATATTGAATTAAGTAGAGATGTAATATTTGAAGAAGACCTTGCCTTCTCAAAATCTAAGGATAATTCATATGTATAAATATTCATCTCAATCCATTGATAAAACCCAATCTTCCAAGATTCAGAGGGAGAGCAATGAGATCACTGTAGAAGCTCCTGAACCTATAGATATCCCTTGCATTCCTAGCTCTTCCACTATCAAGAAGAGGCCACTTTGGGCCACAAAGATGTTGGAAGATGCAAACAACTATGCAGCTCCTTCAAGAACATTTAGGGAAAGCAAAAGACCAAAGAGATATACTAACTATACTGCATTTATGAGTGAGATTATAGACTCGGAACCTTCCTCTTTTGAAGAAGCTCTCTCCCACCAAGCATGGAAAGATTCTATGATAGAAAAATATAGATCCATTATTAAGAATGATGTTTGGGACATTGTCCCTAGACCTAAAGACAAATCTATAGTCTCTTCTAAACGGATATTCAAAATAAAACATGCTACAGATGGAAGTATAGAAAAACATAAAGCAAGATTTGTAGCTAGAGGTTTCTCCCAAAAGGAAGGAATTGACTATGAAGAAACCTTTGCACATGTTGCTCGTTATACATCTGTTAGAACTATAATTGCCATTGCAACATCCAAAGGATGGAAGATTCATCAAATGGATGTAAAAACTGCTTTTCTAAATGGAGAAATAGAAGTTTATTTAGAACAACTTGAAGGATTCATTATTCATGATCAACAATCTCACGTATGTAAACTTAAGAAAGCACTATATGGGCTCAAACAAACTCCTCTAGCTTGGTATGAAAGGATAGATCGTTATCTTCTCAGATTAGGATTCTCTAAGAACGATGCAGACCCTAATTTATATCTTAAGACTACAAATGGTGATATATTAATTTTAGTATTATATGTGGATGATCTAATTACAAGTGAAGAGTACCTCATAGAAAAGTGCAAACTAGATCTTGCAAAGGAATTTGAGATGGACCTAGGTCTCCTTCACTACTTCCTTTAGAAGTGTGGCAACAATCTAATGGAATCATCTTAAATCAAGATAGATACACAATTGATTTATTAAAAAGATTTGGCATGATGGACTGCAAACCTATGTCAACTCCCATGGAAACTAATCTTCTCAAGTTGAGAGAAGCTATGTCTAGTTCAGAATTGGCAGATCCTACTCTTTATAGACAAATTATTGGATCCTTAATGTACTTAATTAGCTCTAGACCTGACATATGTTATGTTGTAAATTCTCTGAGTCAATTTATGGTAGAACCAAAAAAACTTCATATGAGTGCAGTCCAACACATTTTAAGACATCTTCGAGGAACCATAGAGTATGGCTAATTATATAAAAATGAGAAATTAGAACTTCACGGCTTCTCAAATTCAGATTGGGCCGGATGTTCATCAGATTGTAAGAGTTCTTCAAGATGTTACTTTAGCTTAAGGTCAGCTATGGTCTCTTGGTTTACAAAGAAACAAAATTTCGTTGCCCAAAGCTCTATTGAAGCCGAGTATATTGCTGCCTCCTTAGGAGCCCGAGAAGCAATTTGCTTAAGAAAACTCCTTGTGGGATTATTTGGTCAACCCATGGAACCTATAGTTATTCACTATGATAATCAAAGTTGTATTAAACTTGCTATTAACCCCGTGTTCCACAACAGATCCAAGCACATTGAAATTCCATATCACTATATTAGAGACATGGTAGAAAGGAAAGCTATTAAATTGAAATATGTTTGTACTGAGGAACAAACTGCAAATATTCTAACCAAACCCCTTGCTAAGAACAAAATTGAGTATATTAGAAATAAATTTGGCATGGTGAAAATATGAGTATTTTTGTTGTACTAACATATTCTTGCAGATTGGAGTGTTGAGGCTCTTGATATTTGACCGTTGAGGCTCGTGCATATTTGAGCGTTGAGGCTTGTGCATATTTGAGCATTGAGGCTCTTGCACATTTTAGCGCTGAGGCTCTTGGATATTTGAGCGCTAAGGCTCTTGCACATTCGAGCATTGAGGCTCTTGGACATCTTGAGGATGGTTAATCACATTGATTACATCAAGTATGATTACATTTTGAATATATTATGTTTTCTTTGATAGTTCCATATTTATTGAGATTTCTAGAATCTTGTGATTACATTATGAGATATATTTTTGATCTTCCCTCGAGACCAAAAGGGAGTGTTGATATTTGTGGCTTTTCGGAAAGATCAATGATGTGTATGCTAAGATGAATAATAAATAATCTTATTTATTATTCATCTTAACATAAATCTCATATATAATTATATTAAACTCCAAATATAAGATAAGAAATATCCTTGAGTTGTCCTAGAGGGACGACTTCATGCTGTCCTAGAAGGAAGACTTTATTTTGTCCACAAGGGACGACTTGAGATTATTTTATGAGAATTAATTCATGCCGATCTTGGTCGGCTCCTTCATTTCTATTAAATATGTCTTCTCTCATATATAAATGAGATTTGAGGTGCGAATTATCCAAGACATAGAAGACATAACATGTCAAGGAGAATTCGCACCTACAGCAGTCCCTAATCTGATCTTTGCAGCAGTAATAAATCAGTCATTTTCTCACATATATCTGAAGAAGATATGCAGCTGGAGATGAAGGAACATTAGGCTCAAGGTGAAGAGGAATTAATTGCTACAAACCGGGTATTATCTTCTCTTTCTTTGTTTATTTCTGTCATTCTTATTTTCAGTCTTAAACGCTATCTATAGATTGTATTTTTCCTTACAAAATCTGAATATATTAACAGGAATTGCTAGCACTTGTACAGTAGAAATAGTCAATTTAGTTCCTCAAAATCTATTTATGCCTCTACAAACTGTTCATGTGAGTTTTGTGACCACTCCATTGTGCAGAATAAAATACTATGTATCATATCCTCTCTTGAACAAGGAAACTCCAAATGCTAAACAATACGAAACTTGTGCGATCAAATGAAGCAACCCCAAGGTTTACACTACGTACTTGCGACTTTATGTTGGATACAACTCATTTGAATGATGTGATATGCTACCAATCACATAGGGACTTGCTCTATTCTTTTGTGGGAATCTATCAACTTTCAAATGGCGAATGATTCTGCAATACAAGCTCTTCGACTAATCCCTAACAATGTTTTGAAATGAAGTGCAAAAGAGATTGGGTTTAGAAATCTAATCTACTACCAATGCAAGAGACTATTAATGATGAAGTGAAACCAAACTAAACTTTGCTTCGCCAAGTGAAACTACACAAAAAATATGCAAATCTTTTAAGGATGCGTGAATGATTTTCAAATCACTTATACACACTAAAACCATAAAACATGTGAATCAATGTGCATGAAGCAATTGAGGTTATTGTTGGCTATTTTTGCCACCATCAGCCCATCACAAATAACTGATTTGAGATACCTTCATTATGGGCTAAACTCTGCCAAGGCCAACACGTCGTGTTATCTTCCTTACTGGTGGGCCCCATTTTATTACCATAAAGCTCAAGCATCTTCATGATGATCAACAGTCCTTAATCTGTCACGCTTGCATGATTATTTCAACATGCTCACCAAAGTTAAGCATGCATGCCCACGGTCAATAGTCAACACACCCTACATCCTCACAATGGTGTAAGGAGGTAATGTTATGTTTGTGGGTGTGCGAGGTTGCGATAATCTGTCGTGTTATCCCACATCGTGGCTTTCCCCTGCTTCCCCACAGGTATCTTGTGTTTTATTCCCTTATGTTTGCAGGTATGCGGGGTATGGAAGTTCGCACTCTACATCCCCACAGCGGTGTGAACTAAAAAGAAATCACATTTGTGGGTGTGTGGAGAACCAGGCGCCAAGGATATAAAAGAGATTCTTGCCCTGCATCCCCGTAGGGAATCAACATGCTATTTGGTGCTTCTTGCGGGTGTGCGAGATGGCGATAACTCGTCGTGTCCGCCGCACCGACAAACTTTTACCAGCAACACAATTTGACTTCCAACAACCATGACATGACTACAGGAGCTAAACTTCAATGCCATCTACATTCCAACAACTCGCCATGCTTATTTATTTGCAAGCACCGTTCTTTTTTGACAAAGGCTCAAATCAGGGATACAAATCACGCCATATCTTTTACCAAGCCATTTGTTGGGCATGGGTTGTCCCTTCCATCTGCCAAGTGCCTTTTTCTATCAACTCCATGAATCCATATGTAAACACAAAAATCAGATTTCCATCTAATTTCTATGATCTGCCTCTCTGTAACTTAACTCCAATTTGTTCTAGGTTTGAACTCATTGCTCTAATCAGAGTTATGTTGGCTCTCTAAAAAGCAATCTTGTACATAATTTTTGGGTTCTCCTTTGGTTCTCTTGCAGTGACTTTGTCCTACAATAGTAATTTGCTTTGCCTTCCATTAATGAAATCCCTTGTTTTTTACCTCTTCTTGCATTCCGATATTGTGTGCATGTTATATTGCCTTGTGTTTGAATGTCTCTTTCTCTATTCCTAGCTTGTGTGTTGTGTTAAATTGCTTATAGTTGATGTCTTGTGAATGTATCTTTCCTTGTAGCAGCTGATAAGTTCTAACCTGCATTTGTCTTTTTGGTGGAATTAGATCAAGAACTGTGTATGCTTTTGGGGTCTTTTATTGATGTTTTGTGTAGTTATAGGCAGCGAGCAACAGAATCAATCTGGTGCATCACCCTTTTAATTCCTTCCTTCTTCGTTTTCCCTTGAAGTTAGTAGTTTAGATTAGATAGGTGCACCCTGATTGGAAGAAAGTCGGCCTTCTCCGAAAATTCAGCCTCACCTACACAAGGTCCCACACTTGGAGGCTAATTCAATGTTTCACAAGGTTGCTTCGAGGTCATACCCCAAGCATGGGTGCAAACTTTTATGTTAACAGTTTTGGCATGCTCAGTAGGACAAAGATTCAAATCAGTTCAAGAACATCGCATTGTGGACCAATATAAATTTCATTTACTGACAATTTGGGTGTATTCTCAATGCCATCAACCTTTGGAGGTTGTTCAATCAAACACCATGGCGACTCCGAGTGCAAAATTTGTTGGTTTCAAGCAATCTAAGTTCAGGGATGTGTAAAGATCATATCTGATCTTTCATGTTTTTTTACAAGTTTTCTATGAAATTATTGTTTACTTGAATCCCTAATCATGGATCCTCTTCATAGAAATGCTTATTATTCCCCACCATATCATGAAAATGCTACCCCTTCACCCTCCTATATTTCATATAAACCTGTACCAAGTCATGGTTGTAGTCCAAGTCCCTCCAGAGCATCAAATAGCTATCCATCCGCACCTTCCCAACCTTTTAATGAGCTTTATAAGCTCCAAGAGGTGTATGACCTTGGTAACAAGCTTGAAGAGGTTCTTATCTTTGAAGACCAAATTTTGAGCAGTGAACCTTGAGTTGAAGGGGAAGAAGAATCACACCTGCTACAAGGAAAAGAAGAGCAAAACCATCAGTTGCAGCAGGAAGACAAGCATGAGCAGAAGGATGAAGATCAAGAAGATGCAAGTTATGAACTTGAAGATGATTTTACCAGCATCATTATGGATTTATACTCAAGGCTTGATACCATGCCAACATCTACCAGGGAAGTGGTTCATGAACATGAGGAAAAGGTGCATGAGGTCATCTTTTCACAAAAAGAGGAGCCACATTCAAGCCAACCTGATACTAAGGTTACAAAGCACAACAACGCAATCAAGGTTGATTGCTTAGATCCAACACCATGAGAGGATGCCCCATAAGGCATCTGGCTTTGCAACAAATCTGCAAGTTACCCCAAATTATGCTTGTTTCAAAGCATGAGGGTGAGTATCACAAAGAGGAGCAAGTTTGTCTTGCTCAAATAGAAAATGTTCCAATGTTGGAGAACTTCTTTGTTCTCAGCATTGGGAAGGCATTCCAGCAAGCTACGATATGCTTGTCATGCTTGTTGCCCATGTGCATGAAAGGAACAAAAAACTTGTTAGAAAGGGGAGCTACTTCAACAAGCCAGTTCATGGCTTTGTTTGATATTCTTTCTTGTAAATATTTGTAAATTGTAGGTTAGATTTCTTTGCTTTCCAAGAAGTGCACAAGCACAAGCTATTTTCATTATGGAGATAGCAAATTTTGGTGTTTTGCTCAGGTTGCAGATTTCATGTTGTTACAGGTGGCTAACACGTCATGTTTTCAACGCTAGTGACTCCATGCCCAATGGATTGCTTAAGACCATTGATCATATGCTTAGTAAGCAAGAATGAGTCATCAAAAATGTTGGCTATTTTTGCCACCACTAACCCATCACAGATAACCAAACTGAGATACCTTCATTTTTGGGCTAAACTCTATCAGAGCCAAAACGTCGTGTTATCAATTGTGTTGCTAGTGTTATCTTCCTTACTGGTGGGCCCCATTCTATTACCATATAGCTTGAGCATCTTCGCAATGATCAACGGTCCTTACTGTGTCGGGCTTGCATGATTATTTCAACATGCTCACCGGAGTTAAGCGAGCATGTCTATAGTCAATAGTCACACACCCCGCATCTCTATAGTGGTGTAAGAAAGGAGGTAATGTTATGTGTGCGGGTGTGCAGGGTGGCGATAATTTGTCGTGTTATCCCACATCGTGGTTTTCCCCCGCTTCCCCATGGGTATCTTGTGTTTTATTCCCTTATGTTTGCGAGTATACGGGGTAAATGGAAGTTCGCACCCCGCAGTGGTGAGCTAAAAAGAACTGATGTTTGTGAGTGTGTGGGGAACCAAGCCCCAAGGATATAAAAGAGATTTGTGTCCCGCAACGCACGGGGAATCAACATGCTATTTGGTGCTTCTTGTAGGTGTGTGGGGTGGTGATAACGCATAGTGTTTGTCGTACCGACAAACTTTTACTAGCAACATGATTTGACTTCCAACGGCCATGTCGTGGCTGCAGGAGCTAAACTTAAATATCGTCTACCTTCCAACGACTATCCATGCTTATTAATCACTTGCAGGCACTGTTCTTTTCTGACAAAGGCTCAAATCAAAGATACAAATCACACCATATCTTGTACCAAGCCATTTGTTGGGCATGGGTTGTCCCTTCCATTTGCCTTTTTCTGTCAACTCCATGAATCCATATGTATACGCACAAATCAAATTTCTATTTGGTTTATGATTTGCCTCTGTGTAACTTAACTCCAGTTTGTTCTAGGTTTGAACTCATTGCTCTAATCTTGTACATAATTTCTAGGTTCTCCTTTGGCTCTCTTGCAGTGACTGTCTTGCAACTGTAATTTGCTTTGCCTTCCATTAATGAAATTCCTTGTTTTTTACAATTCTAGCATTCTGATATCTTGTGCATGTTATCTTGCCTTGTGTTTGAATGTCTCTTTCTCTATTCCTAGCTCGTGTGTTGTGTTAAATTGCTTATAGTTGATGTCTTGTGAATGTATCTTTCCTTGTAGCAGTTGATAAGTATTAACCTGCATTTCTCTTTTTGGTGGAATTAGATCAAGAACTGTGTATGTTTTTGGGGTCTTTTATTGATGTTTTGTGTAGTTATAGGCAGCGAGCAACACAATCAATCTGGTGCATCACCCTTTTAATTTTCTGTAATCCTTCCTTCTCCCTTTCCCCTCAAAGTTAGTAGTTTAGATTAGATAGGTGCACCCTGATTGGAAGGAAGTCGGCCTTCTCCAGAGATTCAGCCTACATTCGCAAGGTCCCATACTTGGAGGCTGATTCAATATTTCACAAGGTTGCTTGGGGTCATACCCCAAGCATGGGTGCAAACTTTTGTGTTAACAGTTATGTCTTGGAATAAGTTCAGCCTAACCTTACACTGTGACTTAAAATCAAATGGTAACAAAAGGTATGAACATAAGAGGTTTCATCATTGATTAATAACAATTTCTTTCATTCAACTACTCAACATAAACAACTTCTAAGTGAGAAATAGGACATCATGCCGCACTTTTAAAAAGCTTTAATGAATTTGCAATTACTTTGGCAGTATTTTGGCAACAATTTCACAAAAGTCTCCCTTTACAAATGAAATGAGAAAGCCTTATATAGGACTCTCAATTACAACCCTTACATAGGTCTCTCAATTACAACCCTTATATAGGGCTCTCAATTACAACCAACGGCCCAAATTGATTTGAGATCAACAGCCCAAATAATTCAAAACAACCCTAATTAGGCTTTGCTATAACTACAAACTAGAAGCATTAAATGCTAACCAATGATTATAGAGCACCCGTCTATGGGCCAATAGGAAAATTCTTTTCCACAAGGGACACTTATCCTTTTGAGGATGAACCAATGAGGAAATTCAATGTGGTAATACATTAAATGCTTTCCACATGTCCAGTTGTGAATGAATTTGATTGGGTAAGCTTGGACATGTAGACTTGGAATTCTTTGATTGGTTGACAATGAGTGGGTGCCACCTCGGCATGCTTATCTTGTAAACGTTATCATTTCATCACAATGAAGAGATATCTCTTGATACTCAACATTTTTAAACCCTCAATTGATTGTGATGTCTCATATTCCCAAATTGCTTCACCTCGTGAATCTTCTTCGTCTTTGTTTTGGAAATCTTCTCCCTAAGTTGTTCTTGAAATCGCTGATCTTGATGTTTTGAGTTTCTCAAAGTGATTGGTTCCTTCAAATTGATCTTGGACCTGTAGACCTTCATGTTGTTGGGTCCTTCTTGTTGATCTTAGATTTCCGAAGGAAATTCAAGATGGCAATAATCTTCTTCATTTGTAGAACTTGTTCATTTTCCTTGTTCTTTGAATTCCTTGATGTAAATATTGTCCTAAAATTCCTTCTTGATGACATGATCTTGAAACTCCTTGTAGCTTTTGATGTTGTAATGTTTCTTCTTTCAAGCTTGGTCCTCAAATTCTCCTTCCTTTGTGCATTCGCTTGAGCATCACCTTCTATGATCATCTGCTATTTGGATAAATCTTTGCAAAACAAGAGAAAATGCTTGTGAACAAAATTGAATACAAACAGATTTTGAAGGGCTTGAAATAATTCATTATAAAACATCCTTTTTAAAAGAAAATAATTTTAACCTTCAATTTAAACAAAATGAACTCCTTCAATTTCTGATTTTCCCTTAATAATGCTTTAATGCACACTCAGAAAATGTATGTTTTTAACCCAATTCGCCCCTGTAATGGTACTTCTGTGGTCTGAAGCTGGTCTGACTTTCGATTGTATTTTCAAACCCTTGATCTGATTTAAATTCATTATTTTGATCTGGGAATTTCACTTCCACATCTGCTTGTAATTCACCTTAATTCTGGAAAAACATTGCTTATTCTTGCTGCAAATCACACCCTAATTCTGGAAAAATCTGCTAGTCTCACTTTGCTCATTATGTGTCTTAATTTGCACTCGATCTGATTTTCAATCTCACCTTCAAATCTGGAAATGCACGCCCATTGGATTCGCATCTGCCTTTAAATTCTGATTTTCCCCTCTTGCGAATTTGTTTGGGTGACTAATTGATTTGAAATTTTGAATTTCTGCATTTTACTTCTAACTCTATCTCCACAATTGCTCTTTGATGACCAGATCTAGAAGTAATTGTTTTGTCTTGTCCCCCAAAAATCGCTTCAATGTGGATCAGATTTGCATGTATCTCTGCTTTGCTCTGCTGGTGATCGATTTGTATTTTGAATTGTATTTGAAATGCTCCATTCAATCTTCTTTTGTAGGATTCATGTAAAGAGATGCACCCTTTGTGCCTTCGAGGCCAACCTCCATGTATATATTGACAATTTTGCTTGCAATTTCCTCACTCTCCAAGCTGGCTGACCTCCAATTCAATTCAGATTTCCACCTTAATTGGATGGATTTCATGATGTTTTTTTCATGTTTTTTACTTAATTTATTTCGACCTTCATGATTTTTTAGTTCCTTTAACGGAATAGCTCCTTTAACGGAATAGCACACATTATCTCCAATGATAACTTGCAAATGAGTATCTTTTTCAACCAAATTGGATAGATGTTCTTTATACCCTAAGATATGACGAGAGGCTCCACTGTCAATTAGCCAAGTGTTGCTATCAGCTGGAACATTACTTGATAAGGCTGAAATGAACAAGAATCCTTCTGAATTATCACTTGATTCTCCATTGGGAGAGACATTATCAACATTTGTATCAGTCATCTAATGATTGAGCTTAGTAGTGCAATCTCTAGCATAATGCCCATATCTATTACACCTAAAACATTGAACTCTAGAGAGATCCTTTTTCTTTTTAGGATAAAGGGTTGAATCTGAATTCTTGTTATTATTATTGAAGTTCTTGAAATTCCTTTTCCTTCCCTTTCTACTAGAGGTGTGGGCAGCAAGAACGTAATCTTCTTCATTATGAGACTTGTGCATATTTCCTCTTGCCTCTAATTTGCATTCCTCTTGAATGCAATCAGCTCTTAACCTATCAAATTTAGGTAGCTCATCTCTACCATTGATACCTTGAATGAATGACTCCCATAAGTGTGGAAGACCATTCAGGGCAAGCATAACAAGATCTTTATCATCTACAAAATACCCAATTGCATTAAGTTGATCCTTCAATTCAGTAATCTTCAAGAAGAATGATACAATAGATTCTCCTCTAGCCATCTTGATATGAAGCAGTTGACGCCTCAAGGCCAATGCCCTGCTGGTGTTGTTGAATTCATATAGGTTTTGGAGACTATCAAACATCTCCTTTGCAGAATCCAACTTAGATATAACTAGTGCCAAGTGATCCTTGACAAAGTCTATAAGAATTTTCTTTGCCATAATGTTGTTGTTCTTCCATTGAGCTTTCTCAGGTTTATCCAACGGTTCGGGCACAATAGTTATTGCATAGTTGAGAAGCTCGTTCTCTTCAAAAGCAATCAAAACCCTGAACTTCCAAGATGTGAAATTAGATGCTCCATTCAATTTGTCAACTTTAAAACCATTCACCATTGTAGAATAGCCTAAAAAGATAAACAGAAAAGGCAAACTAACACAATGCTTAGAACAATGCAATCTGGTTCTAGATCTTTGCTTTAGACCAGCTCTGATACCATGTTTAATTTTAACCAGAATTGCATGAAAAACAAAAAATAACTCAGAGCAATCAATATACCCTGGGAAAACCCTCCTAATTGAGAGAAAAACCCAGCCACACAAGAAATGCACTTTTTATTAAGAATAGACTAAGTACAATATTGCTTATAACACCATGTTGGAATACAAACTTCTTCACACTCACAAAGATGGTGTCTTAAACAAAATCTCACTAACTAGAAGCTCATGGCAAATGACATATACAAAAGTATATAAAACAATGATAATCTCGAACTCCAAACTCTAACACGGAGTCTTCACAGAGAGAAGAACGAATATGCTCGCTGAGTAAATAGACTCAGAACTTACAAAATAATCCACTAAAATAGAAAACTAAAACAGCACAATAGCAATGAGTCACACGGGATATCAAAAGCAGAACTTCCAAAAGAAGTGTCACCCCAAAAAAAATATCCATATATTCTTTTGTCGTTTTACATAGTATCATAATACATACTGTATCGTCTTAAAATGGAAGCACTTCCATGTTAAGAGTGTTTAGCCCTCCGAGTAAGTGGTCCGGGGTCATGTCAAGCGCCTTGATTGGGTCTTTGCATGGATCTGGCTGTTTCCCCCTATTCTACTTCTCTCTCCCTATTTCCAGCCTCTTTCCGACAGACTTTCTCTGAGAAATTGAAGACTTTGACTTTCTGGGTCAAGGACGACCTAGACCCTGACCTAGGTCAAGGTCAACCTCAACTTTGACCTAGGGCAGAGACAACCTCGTCCCTGACCCCAGGTCCAAATTTTAGTTTCCGGAAGTTTCGAGATGTCGGATTTCGGAAAGTTTCATTTTCCCACTTGCAGGTCGGCTGTTTCGGATTTCGGAACTGTAAACCTTTAAATTGCATTTAATCTAGGTCCACTTCTAAGGGTTAAGATTAATTGGGATTTAATTCTCCAATGTCGGCCTCTCTAGACGTTTGTGCCCTAGATCACTATAAAATGAGGCCTTCCTCTCTCATTTTCTCCATCTCATACATCCGATTTTCATAAGCATCCACAATCAAGCAATCTCATCCATCAATCATCAAGAGCTCTCAAGCAAGATCAAGCAAGCATTCCATCAAGCATTTTCAAGGAAGCATTCAAGTCCTCTTCTCCATTCAAGTTCTCCATTGAAGATCAAGGATTCAAGCATTCAAGTCTTTGAAGGGATTTGGTTCAAGCATTCAAGATTCATCGTTCAAAACCCTAGATCTAGCCATCATGGTGGTGTGATCTTCCTTCAAGATCCTTTGTTCATCTTCAAGATCTATTCATTCTTCCCTCAAGGTGGATTCCAAGCATACAATCATGGAGGTTTTGATTTACATTTGTTAATGTTATGTTCAAGCTTTCATATCAATATACTTGTTTACATTTCAAATACAATTGCATATCTATTGAATTTCATTGCTTCATTGTTAGATCTACTTCTACTACTTGCTAGCATTCCTTATTTCAATTCCATTATTAAGGTTGATTCCAAACTGGGGTTTGACCAAGGCAAACCCCTCATCCAAACAACAAAACCATTTTTCTTGCAAGTACAAGTACAGGACAGCGAATTGAAGTGTAGATCTGGATACCCTTTTCAGCGAACTTCCGGGATTCACGAACAAAATTTCCGTCAAAGTTGTTTCAGGTCAGGGACGACCTTCAGTGGGGGGTAAGATTGTGCCCCGCTATCTAGGTCAAAGTCGACCTGACCTCAGAAGGACAAAGTTTTCTGGGTTTTCTCTGTCTCGGCATTTCCAGTCCAGAGTTGGTTGCAAAATTTCCCGAAAGTGTGCACAGACATCAAAAAACAGTAATTTCTTCATCAGCCTTCTTTCGAGATAAGTATTTATGTTTCATCTAGTTTATATGTCCATAACATTTTCCATCACACACCCCTCTACTACATTTCACTCCTACTCATCATTTTTATTCATACCCATAATTATTTTATTCACATACGAAGAGGCATGTCTTCCTTTGATGACTCTTCAATATCCACGATAAATGCAATTCCAGTGACACCAAAGAAAATGGTAAAAGTATTGATATCTTCCATAAAAGAATAAGGAATATTAAGTAGTTTTGATGTGCCGTTGAAAGCAGCAGTTACAATCTTTCGAATGCCAAAGACAATCCACGACAATAGAAATGTCGAGACTCTTATAATTCTGAGCCGTTACCGCCGCTGAGGATGACTATGGTAATGTTCTCATAAATTCATCTTTGCGAGTCCACATGAATGATGTGGACAAGCCATCCCAAATGGACGCCACATCAGACTTCCACGAAGGTTGAAGCTCAGTAAGCTTACCAAACACAAGAGTTGAAAACTGTTTCTCATAAACTTGCACACACACAATTAGAATTAAAAATATAAATTAAATGGAGCAATTATGAATTCATCCTAGCTCGATGAATTAGAAATAACAATTTCAATTGCTATCCAAGATAAACACTATCAGCAAGAATATACAGAATTTCTACTAAAGCTATTAATTTAATAACTATATGTTCAATGGGAAAAGAAACCAGAACTTTCCATGACTTAACTCTTATTAACTATCGACTTAACACTCAATTAACCCTAAGGAGAGAGAACATGACTTAAATAATAAGACCAAAATTGTGAGCTGTGACTAGGGACTCGAAACATAAATATAATAATTATTATAATACCTAGATACACAGCAAAAGCAAGCCAAATCTTGGTCTTAGTTGTGATCACATCACAAAACTGCCATTTCCAAACTCCAAGCTAAGAGGTCACAAATGGGAGCTATGGTGTAAAACACCACTTAAATGCATTATAAACATTATAAACATTTCTCTGATATTGTTGAAATACTTTTAGGCAAATAGAATTCAACTTATTAGTGGGTTAGAGTCTTAGTTGTCAGATTCGTGCCAGCAAGGTCGGATCCGGGTCTGGGTCTGGGTCCGGGTCTGGGTCCGGATTCACGCCGGGTCCGTGACGAATCCGAGCAAGGTCTGTGCACAGGCCTGTGGATCCGTTTGGATCCGCGTCCGGGTCCAATCCGGGTCCGAATTCACGCCGGGTTCGTGACGGATCCGGGTAGGGTCCGTGCATGGGCCTGTGGATCTGTCCGGATCTGCGGCTGGGCAAGGTCCATGCACGGGCCTGTGGATCCATCCGGATCCGTGGCTCGCGGATCCGGACAGATCCACAGGCCCGTGCACGGACCCTGCCCGGATCCGTCACGGACCCGGGAGGATCCGGGCGGATCCATGAGGATCTCACACAAATCCTCAAGAAGAGACAAAAAAGTCAAACAATGACTTTAAAAACACATTTTTATATTCTTTTTTTTTGCTTATAACCCTAAAACGACCCCTTTTATGAGTCTCCAAACACATTTTATTTCTCATTGTGCTCTCTATTATTCTCTCATTTTGCTCTTTCATTCATGCAAGCTTGAAGTGAGGTGATTGTATTCGAAGGAGCTCGATTGTGGAGTGGCAAACACCTTCCAAGAAGCACTATTCAGTCTATTTGAGTGATTAAGGTATGCATTTGAACCATATTCTCTAGTTTTTTTGATAAGTTTTGAAGTATAAGTTTTTGTATAAGTTTTGAAGTTTTCTTTTTTCATTTTTGTTATAGATTGCAACAATGAGTAGTCAAGGCTCAGTGGGTGGGGAGGGATCTCAAAGATTTAAAATTGATAAAGGGTCTCCTTTATGGAGACACACCACAAGAATTTCTCAATGTGTTGGAGGTGGGGGGTATGTATGGAAATGTAATTTTTGCAAAACACAATATAGAAGCTCCTACTCCTGAGTAAAATTTCATCTTTTAGGCCCTGGGGGTCAAGGGATTAACATGTGTGAGGGGGAAGATAAGAAGGGATTGTCAGCTGCACAAATAGCAGCTTTGATAAAAGAACAAGAAGCTGACAGAATATGTGCAAAAGGGAAACAAGCTTCTTATACCAATAAACAGAAAATAGAAAACAATGCAGCCACCCACTCAAATAAACTCTAGATCACATCCATTCTTGCCTATGCCTTCTAGGGATGAAGATGTAGAACAACCACACAACACCCCCCGCAAGAGAGGCCCATTAGATAGGGCATTTCAAAATGAGTTAAGAGATATTGCTGATGCCAAAGTTAGACGTTGCCTCTTTGCAAATGGTGTTCCATTCAACTTTGTGAGATCACCTTATTTTAGGGAGATGTGTGAAGGAATAAATGAAGCACCTTCTGGTTACCGTGGCCCTAGATATGAAAAGTTGTGCACCACCATATTACAAAATGAGAGAAAAAATGTAGAGAGCCTACTAAAACCAATAAGAGATTCTTGGGTTCAAACGGCAGTGTCTATTGTTTCAAATGGATGGAAAGATTGCAAAAATCGTCCTTTAATTAATGTAATTGATGTATCCCCCAAGGAGTCAATGTTTTTGAAGGCGGTTGACTGTGAAGGTGAAGTCAAAAATGCAAAGTTCATTGCCCAGATTCTCATTGATTCCATAGAGTCCGTGGGTCATCACAATGTTGTCCAAGTAATTACGGACAATGCAAAAGTTTGCAAGGCTACAAGTGCTTTGGTAGAGGCTAGATATGATCACATCTTTTGGACACCATGCACCGTCAATTCTCTCAATCTAGTGATGAAGGCAATTGGCACCGAAATAGAATGGGTGAAACAGGTGTATGAGGAGGGTGAGGAGATTCAAATGTTTGTGACAAATCACCATATGTCACAAGCAATTTTCAGAACTTGCTCAAAATTGGAATTGTTGAAGGTAAATTTTAAAATTTAATTTATAATTTATTTAGTTTCATTTATCATTTTATAATTTTTATGTCATGTTTTAACTTTCTACTAACATGTTTTAGGTGGCTGAAACCCGGTTTGCCTCTCACACAATTGTGTTGAGACGTCTTGTCAAGGTGAAGGAGGCCTTATCACAAATGGTTATTAGTAACCAATGGAGCATCCGGAAGCAGTCCAATACTGTGAGGGCCCAAAAGGTATAGGCACTGGTATTAGATGATGATTGGTGGACTCGTGTGGAGTATGTGTTGGAATTCACTGATCCCATCATGTCTATGCTTTGATTTGCCGACACTGATGAACCATGCTTGGGGGACATCTATGATAGCATGGACACAATGTTGGAGAAGATAAAAATGGTAAGTTATAAATTTAATACATTCATTTATCTTTGTTTATTGAGAGTTATTTAAATTCAAAATTGACATAATGATAACTTACATCAAGATAACTTACATGAACATCATTTGATATCCCAAGTCATACATAGGAGAGAGAATGATCCTGAGGACACCTTATACAAAAAGGTGGAAGCAATGGTTCTTCATCGTTGGAACAAGATGACCACACCTTTGCACCTCCTAGCTTATGCTCATTCTCCCAGATGCTATAGCGCAGAAGTACTTGGTATTCCAAGTAGAGTGGCACCATATAGAGATGCTGAGGTTGCCAATGGGTATAAGAAGGCATTTGATAAAATCTTCTGCGATCCAGATATTGGGATAAGTGTTAGGAGAGAATTTGGATCATTTATCTCAGGAAGAGATCTCCACCCTACTGCTATCAATGACCAAAGCAAAATGGATGCTATTACATGGTGGTACCTTCATGGGCAAGATTATCTAATACCTCCAACCTCTTGCGATTAAGGTTCTATCACAAGTAAGTTTTTAAGTTTTAACTTTTTTTTCTTTTTGTTTTGTCACTTGCATTGTAGAATTTAATACTTAACGCTCTTGAATTTATCTTGTATTTTTTTAATTTTGTTGGTTTTCTCTCTAGGTTGCGAGCTCTTCTGCCGCTGAGCGGAATTGGAGTACTTACTCCTTTATCCACTCAGTCAAGTGTAACCGGTTGGCTGCAAAAAAAGCAGAAGATTTGGTGTATGTTCACAACAACTTGCGTCTCCTGTCACAGAAGGATCCAAAGTACAAGAAGGGGCCGGAGAAGCTTTGGGATGTAGCACCCGAGACTGCTAACCTAGATATGACCATTCGGGATCTTGCTAGAGCCACTTTGGCTAATGTGGATGATGATGATGATGATGATGATGAGACAATACCCTCTAGTGCTAGTGGAACCTATTTGGGTTCCATTAATGATGATTTTGATCAAACACTTGCAGCTCCTGGAGACCCCATTGATACAGATTTTTTTGATAATCCATTTGATTGATGAACCATTGAACATTGATGTCTCAAACTTTAATGAGCAATATTTTCATTTTGAATTGTCATTTTGTAATTCAGTAATTCAATGTGCTGATTTTCTTTAGAATCGTCAACATAGAATCATAGATCAATGATCAAGTATGCTATTTGAAGTTTTAATGATCAAGCATCATAGATTCGTAGTATGAAATGATTTAGTTTTAGAATTATGTATATTTCTCTTATATTTTTGGATATATAATGCATATATATATATATATATACTCACGAATCCTTACAAATCCAAAACGGGAAAAAATTCACAAATCCACGAACCGGATTCGCGAACCCGAATCCGTCCCCGAACCCGAATTGGCAACTAAGGTTAGAGTAGCATTTTGTTATTGACATATATACAAAGTAAAATATCAGCACTCCAATAAGTATGATCAGTCACTATTAAGAGCAAATGAAGAAAAAATGTTATTCCAAAAGCAAAAGTTTTGCTAATGTAATCAAGGAAGGCTTCAATGGTGGACAACTTAGATAACAAAGCCAACCTCATAACGCATAAAGATTCAACATTTGAATGTGCTTTTCAGGGCGGACAATTTGAATGGGTCTATGAAAACCTGAACAAGAAGAATGACAAGATTGACCTTGAGATTTTGGACTTGACAATATTCAGTATTCTCAAAGTGCCCTTAGAGAAGAACAAGACAACTTCAAGGGCTATAGTGAAAAATTTGAATGCTAAAGAATGTCAATGATGAATGCTTTGATTATCATATATAGGAATATACGGTGTACATGTTTCTATGTTTCTACTATAAAATCATTGATGATGTTCAATATTGCCCTGATCAAACAATATGGATTTTCCAAAGTGAGAAAATAATTGTTTTTAAGAATGGAATAAATGAAAATGTATCTTAAAAGTTTGACAAGACAAAAGCTAAAAAGGGATAAATAATATAAGTTTCACCATAAGTTAAAAGTATTCTTCAAATTCCTAAGAGGCATATGTTTATAGGGAACACACATTTGTAGGTTAAGAAAGGATTAGCCTCGGCAGCAATATCAACTTCAGATCTAGATTCTTTGGAAGTATTACAACTGATAAATTGCTTTTCCTAAAGATAGTAGCATTTGTGAGTTTGATACACTGAATGATCACTCAAGGGGCTACTTAGCACGCTTGTCTAAAAAAGAGTGTTTTTTGGAAATATTGTGATTGAAAATATCAAATTCTATTATACATTTTGGTTTTCATCAACATTGCAATAAAAAAATTACTCAGCTAGATGCATACATCATTATTTGCAAATGTGATGCAAATGTGATGAGCATGCAAGCGTTCATCAAGAAATCCACGAAGAGGCTCACCAGAATACTCAATAATTCATAATGTGATCACTTAGAGAAGTGCTGTAATGGGCGATTACATATGCTTGCAAAGGAGGTGTGAATGACTGTTTCCAGCCTTTTGTACAGGTTATGCCTTGACTATATCAGACACCAGAATCCTTTTGTTTCTTTATGATTGACACAAAGAAAAGGAGACAAGAACAGGAAGACCATCAAAATAATCAAACAACAAAGTATCCATCAGTCATATGTGGATGTACATTTTTATTTTTAATAAAATTTTATGTGATAGATTTATTATAAAAGGGTATGACATGTCAGTGTTACTTTGTGTTTTCATCCATATCAACTTGTTTCAAACCTAAGGTCTGATAATAGGAAAGCCAAAGGTATTGCCCACCCTACCGTCCAAACTAACAACTAAGATAAATCCCAGTGGAAACTTCCAACCAGGGAATAAGTACTGGCTATACCAAGTAAAAACCCCAAACTTTCAAAATAAGAGTATTTAAATTTTAGGAGTTACATAAGCCATGATAAAATGCAAATGATAGATCACCAGCTGAGTACAAGTGAAAAGATTACCTTCATATCATTAATGAGTAGAAATGAAAAATGGCGTACTCCATTTAATGCACATAATTTTCTATAAATTGGACATAGTCATTGATTTAAAATAACCAAGAAAAGACAATACCACATTTACTTTCCAATTTAGGTGATAAGATTTAGAATATAAATGTATAAGTTGTCCTAACAAATTCCCCAAATTGGACAGTGTAATGTCCCCTTCCAGCCAGCTTCAGTTGTCAGCAAAGTTACTGATGTGCTCCGTGGAGGTCTGGATGCAGAGGTGGGATGCGCTGGGAGGCGGATGCAAAGGCGGAGGCGTGGTGGATGCTGGCAAGAAGCGCATCCTGGGCCTATGGATGCCTATGGAATGACAGCTTAAGCATTTCTTGGCATCCTTTGTTATCTTCCCTCAGAAACCTCCCTCATCTTGACCCACCTTCCTAGTTTGGTCCTTTCGTTGTGCTCCTCCTTTTTCCCCCCCTCCCGCCGCCCTCCCCCCGTTTCCCCCTTCGTCTTTCCCACTTGGGGATCTCCCTTGGCCTTATGTTTGTTAACCCCCCCCCACTGACCTGGCCCCCTTCCCCTCCCCAGTGTGTGGTGCTTCTCGCCTCTCCCTTCCCCTCTTTGTTTTTATGCTTGTGCACCTTTTACTTATTAGTTTCCTGTTCTTGGGTTCATGTGTGCAGGCACGTACACTCAGCATCCACATTTTTTTTTTTGGTTCTCTTATTTTTTAGTTGTATATATACACGTATACATATTTGTCTATATGTATGTGTATATATACACTCTCTTTTATTCGTTGGAGTCGGTTTATATTCATTGGCATTTATTTGGTTTCTCTTTGTGCTCTTATTTGCGCCTCCTTTTGTTTTATTAGAATTTTATGTTTGCTCTTATTTAATTTCCTCTTTTTTAATTTTTTCATTCTTTTGTTTGCTCCTATATATATATATATATACTTTCACACTCTTTTAGTGTTTTTTTGGTTTCTAGAGTTTTTCTTATTTTCTTTCCTTTCATTTTGTGGTTTTTTATACTTTTTTGCTCTGTTTGCCTTTTGATTTCTTTATTTATTTTTTACTTTTATTATATGCGCTTTCACTCTTTTAGTGATTTTTTTTTGGTTTCTAGAGTTATTCTTATTTTTTCCTTTTTATTTTTAATTTTTATTATTTTTTATACTTTTTTGCTCTTTTTGCCTTCTGTTTTCTTTTTTTATATTCACTTTTGTATTTGTATATTATACTCTTAATTATATATATATATATATATATATATATATATATATATGCATGTATACATGTATATAAGTATGTATGTATATAGATATATATATGTACGTATATATACGTACATATTTATATATATATGTACATATATATTAGATATATATATATATACGTACATATTTTTATATATATGTACATATATATTAGATATATATATATATACGTACATATATATATATATATATATGTACATACATACACACTTATATACATGTAAACATGCATGTATACATTGAAAAGCGATGAAATGCTGAGAGTTGGAGGGGGTGAATCAGTATTTCTAATATTTTAATCCAGACAGACGAATTTAAAGACCCAAGCAAAAGAACAAAAGACACACAGGATTTTTATCAAGTGGAAAACCCAAGATGGGTTAAAAAACCACGGCTTCACCAATCACCTAGGCAACAACCCCTTCTTACAAAAAGCTACAACTCTTTCAGAACTACAATTCTAAACTAGCTTCAACCAGATTATACAAGGCAGGCTTCAACCTGATTTCTTAAAGGCTACAACCTTTTATGGAATAGGATTATTAAATTGAATCAAAAACCAAAATATGCTCTGAGTCTTTACTGACATATAAAGACATTTGAAACAAAATCAGACAGCCTGAAATGGATTCAAGTAACGAAGCATTTTCTGGAATTCTGTCAAAATGAAGATAAACGAGAATTTCTCCAAGGACATATGCACAGCTCCAACAATCTCCCTTTTCACGTGAGTCCCTGAGTTACTTCTTTCTTTCTAGTTTTGATTCACTGTCTTTCAAACCCCTGCAAATGCATTCTTCATAGTTGACAAGGTCTTATTCTTATCCTCTGATCACACACTTTAAACAAAAACAGTCACACTTGTACAGGCTCATTGCAACCCCTCAGAACGCACAACCACTACATGTGTTCCTTTTTAAAAGCTTCCTAAGTTAATCTTTTTAACTTTGCCATGTAGTTTCACCAAAAAATTTGATACCTCCAGACCTGTGCGTATTTGGTTCCAACCAATCTTATTACAATCTACATCAACTCCTGTTGATCATCCACTCACTGTGCTGTCGTCTTCTTCAAAAAACTCCCCTCTGCACAATCTATCCAGCCGTTTTTTTTTACCGCCTTTTGTTATCAAAAAGACTTCACTCCAACACAGGCTCTGTCAGTCAGTATCTTTCTGTACGCATTACCCCGCAGAAGAAGAGAACCTTTTTTTTTACATTAGTTCTTTTTTTTACTGTTTCACAACTGCTTCCCTATCGGCTTCCTAAACCGTTCATACATGCGCTTGTGTTTAAAGAAGTCCCGCTCCCTTCTCGTTTTTCCTTTCTTACACACCCAACCGTTATTTTCAGTCGCACTCCCTTCAACTTCACTTGGCTCGCATTTACTAAAAACCGGTCTACATTTTCGTCACCGCACACTGTTTTAGGCAATGAACACAACGCCTCTTTTAACTGAAAGAAAACGCTTTTTGATCATCATCCCGTGGAATACAAAAACATTTTTGACTGCTCATTATGGTCTGCCTGTTCATGATTTTAAATTATGCAGGAGTCTGGAACATACACTCTTTTTACCCAGCTCATGACAGACGTCTTTTGTTTTACTCACGGGCCCGGCATTTCCACCTGAACCGCCTAGCAGTTTGAAACCGTTTATATATAAAAATTATGCCTTCGTGTGTCTGCACGTCTGGCTGAATATCTGTGATTTTTGAACAGCACGTCTCCGTTTTAAACTCCCCGTCTAGCTTAATGATTTATCATACCTAACGTTCCTGGCGGATTGCTTACTGAAGATGCTCAACGCTAGTCCCACCAACACTTAACGCTTACTGAAGATGCTCAATGCCAGTCCCACCAATACTTGTCGAGATACAGCATCTTGGAGCACTGTTCAGGTGCGACAGTTACAAAAACAGCAGAGGACAAAATTGTCCTTTTAAACCAACCACCTTCAGTTTCAAAACACAGGTGTCCTTGACAGAGAATAGAATAATAAAGAGGCATAAACATGATGGTTGCAGAGAGCTCGTCATATGCAGACAGATTTGAAGAATGAAGAGGACATAGTAAGTCAAATTGATCTCAACACAACAAGTGTCACACAAGGAGGTGACCCGAACTCCATCAGATGACAAAAACCCAACATACATGTATATTAGTATGTATGGATGTAGATATATATGTACATACATACTATATATATATATATATATATATATATATATATATCTATATATATATATATATATCTATATATATATATATATTCATTTAATTATTATTATCTTTATATCTGTCCTTTGTTTGATATTCTTTTATGCTCTTTTTTATCTTTGATCTTATATATTTTTGTTCTTATTTATATTTACTTCCTTTTGAATTATTTTATTGTTTTTACTTTCGGGTTTACCTGTGGATATAAATATACACACCCGATTTTGCTCATGCTCTGCCCCCCCTTTCTTACCTTATTATGTTTTTTGTTCTCGTGTATAATTTATTTATCCTAATATTTCTTTTTTAGGTTTCTTTGCTCTTTGCTTACACTTACTTTCACACTCGTTTGTATTTCTATTCACTTATTTGTTTTATTACTTTGGCATTTATTTATCTGCACTTTATTCCCATGCAGTTGCCTTGCAATCATGGATGCCCCCCCCGCTTTTTTTCATTGTTTGGTTTGTATAGTTTTTCACTCTCTTTTTCATATTTTTATTTCCTTATTATTTGGTCTTAAAAGACATCTTTTATATGTCTGGCCATTTTTTATGTATTTTTAATCTGTGTACCTCTCTTCTCTCTCCTCTTCCTTTTATTGTTTGCTAGATCTGCAATCCACCATTTTATGTTCCTCTTGCTCTCTTGTATCCTAATGATGGATCATGTAGTATGATCCAAAACGTTGATGGTAAAAAACTCTACACAATCGGATCCAGAAACTGATTATAGCAAGGAGATAAATGTTGAAGTTGGTCCTCAACAGCAGTGCTATGAAACAGAAACAGAACACCTAAAATGAAAACAAAGATCCCTATTAGAGGCAGCAAACCAACCCAAGAGAAACGATGCCCTAAATAAATCAAAATTGAAAAGATGACTCCCTTTATTGGGCAATTAGAACCTATTTGAGGGCATTTTGATACTGCCAAAGATTCCTTTTCATGATGCATAAGCTCAATGACCCAAACAGAAGGACGCTTCTAAAGGCACATGCCCAACACGGTAGTAGATGTGATCATGAAGGAAATTAAGGAGGTAGAATTTACACAAAAGTCCCCCAGGAGTTTACTACCAGCTCCTCAAAAAGTCATAAAAATGAACCGGGGTCCCGATCCAAGGGCTTGCAGAGAGCTAAGGGTCTACAACCATATGCATCCATGCCCTGACCAAAGGAAGCAAATTTCACTTTATAAAACTGGCAAATAAGGGGATGAATTGATTGCAGAGAGACTAGATCATTTTTCCTTGAAGACAACTGGTTTGATCATAATACAACACCAAGTGATGAAAATTTGGTCAATACTCTAACAAATTCTTATTACCCTTGACGACAACACCTTAAAGGTTGTCCTTAAAATTTGAAATTGTGTAGTTCCAGCAACCATAAATCAAAAAGAGAATAACCAAATGGAAGATCAAGGATCCCCCAGCTTATAATCTAGCAAGGAATTGAACGGAATTGGGCAGTATTGAAAAACTGGAACAAAACTGTGTTTGGAAATACACTTAAAAAAAAGAATATTCTAGCCGAACAGATGGCCCAAGTACAGGCAAGAAAACAAGAAAAATGTAATCCTTCCAACCAAAATATGCATCAGGGAAGAACCAGGAAGAACATCACTTGAGGAGATAAATATACAAAATCTTTAGGTTTACACCTGAAGGAAAGGGACATGAAGAGAAAGGTTTCCCAAAACATTACTACAGCTTACAAGATTCAAAAATACAAACTGTATCACATAATTGGAATACACTAATGGCCACAGACACACAAGTTGACATCACCTGACAAAATATGACACCAACCAATGGGTCACTTCAAAACACCTCCTTTCTAAGTCTTGCAGCCAACAGGATTGCTGCTCACAATAGGTTCAACTCCTGCACATGTTCCCTTATTCCTGCAAAACAGAATAATTTCCTTATAGCCCCCATTTCAGAAGTTTAAAATACAGTTTTCCCTTGAAAGAGAGCAAAGCCCCAAGTGCAGCCACAAGATTGCTGATTAGAATGGGCTCTATTCCTACATTCCTTCCCTTATCACTGCAGAACATAATGGTCTCCTCATGGCTGTCATCTACAGTAAATGGAGGTTAAAAATACAGTTTTCCCATAATGGAGGACAAAACCCCAAGAATAAATGGCTTCCCTGTGGTATTTTCCTATCACTTGCAAGACTTGGCAAAGCAAGATGTTCAATAAGCAGTTGACGAGTCCGACAAGTCAAAAAACATCATCAAGGAGATAAACGGTACCTTTAATGCTCTCATATCTGAAGAACAGAATCTAAATATCTAGAATTCTACAGGACCATCTCTTCACTCAACATGACCTACACATTTTAAAATACTAGAATCATTGTGAAAAGACATGAAAAATAAAAATAGGTGAAGAGTTTCCTTTCAAGCCTCATTTCAGATGAGTGCCATAGATTCATGGAATCAAGGTGAATAATCTAAGTTACCGGTTCGAATCCGGATGTGGATGCCGGTACGAGAACCTGGTACGTGGATACCTGAAAAAAATTTGGGGGTTTTGGATACGTTTGGGTTGTGTGTGTGTGCATTTAAAAAATATATATATTTTAAATTTATATATATACAAAAAAAAATAAAGAAATATACAGAATTAAATCATTTGATAGTATGATACTTCATCATTGATCAATGCCAAATGTCAAAGATAAGTATTAAATCATAAATGCCAATTGATAGTTCACAAATATTCAAATATTCCATATCATATATGTCTATGTTCACGATTCCAATGAAAATCAGAAAATCATTACAATTACAAAATATAGTTCATGATTCATCAGCTGCTGCAAGTTGAGGACCATTTGAACCCAAAGCAGTTCCACTCGCACTAGATGCACCATGTAGGGATGAAATTATCATCATCATCATAAGCTGTAGTGAGTCTAGTAAGATCCTCAATGGTTGCATCCAAGTTGGCACATTCAAGGGCTACATCCCAAAGCTTTGCTGCCCCATTCTTGTAGTGTTCCTCCTTGCGTGACAGAAGATGCAAATTGGAATGAATATAAACCAAGTCTTCACCTTTTTTTGAACCCAACCGATTACGCTTCATTGAGTGGATAAAGGAGTATGTACTCCAATTCCATTCAGTGGCAGAAGAACTTGCAACCTGGATAGTTTTCACAAAAGTAAAAATAAAAATGCAAAGTAAATTGAAGAATGTTAAGCACTAAATTGCAGTATACAAGTGGTAAAAAAAAACAAAAAAAATTACTTGTAAGAGGATCTTGATTGCAGGAGGTTGGAGGTACCCAAATTTTTTACCATGGACGTACCACCATGTAACAGCGTTCATGGGGTATTTGTCATTAATAGTTGTTGGAGTATGACTTCTTCCTTAGGCAAACATGCCAAATTTTGCCAAACTTCTTTCTCCACTTCTCCATCTTGGAAGAGTCTACTAAATACCCGCATGTACCCATTAGCAACTTCATCTCTATATGGTGCTACTCTTCCTGGCATGGAAAGGACTTTCTTGCTATAGTACCTCACAGATAGGGCATATGCAAGGAGGTGCAATGGGGTGGTCATCTTTTCCCAACAATAATGAATGATTGATTCACCTTATTGCATAAGGTTACACACTCTACGGGGTCATCCTCATGTTTTTGCATTGCCAATTTTACTTTCTCTGCCATTGTGTCCATACCATCATAGACATCCCCCAAACAAGGTGCATCTGTATCAACAGATTGGAGCATAGTCATGATAGACTCGATGATTCCAATATATATTCCAATCAAGCCCACCAATTGTCATCCAAGACCAATGTCTTGACCTTTTGGGCCCTCTCTGAATGTGAAGCCTTCCATACACCCCATTGGTTGCAAATAACCATTTTGACCCAATGCCTCTCACCTTGAAAAGTCGTCTCATAACAATAGTATGAGATGCAAATCGGGTCTCAGCAACCTAAGTTAATAACAATTTAGTATGTAAATAACACATTAAAAAAATTAAAAATATTAAGCAAAATTATATACAAATTGACAAATGAACATGACATAAGTAAAATTAATAAAAAATAAATTAAATTTAGTATTTACCTTCAACAACTCCAATCTTGAGAAAGATCTAAATGTTGATTGTGACATTTGGTGGTTCATCACAAACATTTGGATCTCCTCGCCCTCTACATATATTTGTTCCACCCACTCTATTTGAGTGCATGTTGCATCACTAAGTTGAGCGTACGGTGCATGGTGTCTTAAAAATGTTCTCATATCGGCCCTCAACCAAAGCACCTTAACCCCTACAATTTTTTGCATTGTCTGTGATTACCTGGACCATATTCTCACTACCCACCATCTATATGAACTCAATGAGAATTCTAGAAATGAACTGTGCATCTTTCACTTCCCCTTCACAATCAACTATCCTCAAAAACATTGCCCCTTTGGGGTACAATGCAATAACTTTAAACAATGGATGGTTTTTGGTATCTTTCCATCCATCAGAAACAATAGAAACACCTAATTCAATCCAAGAATCTCTAATTGGTTGAAGGGAGGTCTCTATAGCATTCCTCTCTCTTTGCAACAAGGTGGTACGCACCTTTTCAAACCCAAGACTTGTGAAACCAGCCGGTGCACTATTGATTACTGACACTATTTCCCGCCAATATGGTGATCTCACCAAGTTGAAAGGAAGACCATTGGCATAGCAACATGCAATTTTTTCGCATGTGGTAATTCGTACTTCATCTTCATCTTCCACTTTCGATATGAGCAAGAATGGATGTTTGGAGGTTGCAATTGAATTAGTGGGTAAATGCATTTTTTTTGTCCAGCTGCACCACTATAAGCAATTTGTTTTGATCTTAGAACCAATCTATCAGCCCCTTCTTGTTCTTTTACAAATCCTACAATTTGTGCAAAAGACAACCCTTTCTTATCTCGGCCTGGACACATTCCCATCTCTTTACCAACAAGGCCCATAAAGTGAAGTTTCACTCAAGAATATGAGCCATTTTTTGGTTTAGTATTACAACAATTACACTTCCAAATATATGCCCCACCTCCTGGAACCTGTGAAATTCTTGTGGTATGTCTCCATAAAGGAGATGCTATATCAATTTTGAATTTATTGGTGCCTTCCCCACCCACTGAACATGATTTCTTGCTATTATAAGAAATTAAATAAATTTAAATTAGAAAAAAACTAAGAAATACAAGTGTACAAGTGCAAAAAAAAAGATACGAAAACAGTAGAACAAAGAGCTAAACTTGTTTCTTTATTTCTTAGAAAAAAAATTGGAAAAAAACTTGAACAATGAAAAATTTCAATCCCAAACTTGAAAAAAATCATCAAAATCTAAAAAAAATTCATTAAAAGACTCAAGAATAAGGTCAAATGCCTACCTTAGATGCTTAGATCTCTTTTGTGGAATTTATTGAACGCCCCACGAACGATCCTCTTCAAAAATAATCACCTGCCCTTCAAAATGCTAAAATGGAGACCAAATGAGAAGAGAGCAAAATAGCAAACAAAATGATATGTTTTAACAATGAATGGCCTCATAAAAGGCTGCTTTAGGGTTTTATGGAAAAAAATAACAAAAAACTCTATTTTTAAGCACATGCTATAAGTCAAAATTTCACTTTTTAAAAGTTTTTAAGTGAAAATTGAGCGTTGGGCATCCGGATGCACCTAGGTGCGAGTGGATACTCACAGGGAGTGCAAAGCAATGAATCCGAATGCGCTTTGCGCTCCACATGAGCATCCACTCACACCCCACCTCCGCATCCGCATCCGGAGGCAGGGGGTGCACGAATCCAGTAAATAAGCAAATAATAGATGGCATTATAATAATACATGAACTGAATCTCTCTACAACAAAGAATAGGCAATTGATTATATCCATCAAATTAGATATTATTAAGAACTTAAGCATATAATATGAACAAGAACTTCTAATATAAGATTCTGAAGAACTTGAGATTTGTCAAGGCATACTTGGATCTTATGTCACTACACTCAAAATTCAGTTCCAATTAATAGTTTGCTGATTATCTGTTCTCAATTCTGATTCTTAGGATCCCAACCATAGTCTGAAACTCCATCAGTTCCATCCAAAAATACATTAGTTTGTACGGCACAGAGGAGAGAGAATCTACTTGGTGACCTGCCTGGAAGTCTGTTTGTTAGCCCAGAATTCAAAGATGTTGGCAGAATGATACCCAGTTTACAAACAACACACTGGGAAACAAGGTGCTCTAAAGGGATCTAGTGGTATTATAATTGAGTTTGCAATATTATCTACACAAAAATAATACAGAAAATTTAGAGCCATGGTCGCTCTTCAATGTCTTGTTTTGTAGTTCTCTGAATGGATCTTCCCTATGGAAATTCATTCTCTCTTACTGAGACCTGCTGGACAACTAATAATTACTAACAAGTAAAGTAATTTTTCTTGAACACATCCAAATCTGTAATATTTTAATTTCACAAAAAAGCCCTGAATAGCAAGCACCTGGAGATTACTCTTTTTAAAGGCTGAGTCACTAAGCAACTTTGTGATGAATCAATGACTTAATTTATTCTTTCTGCCAAAGACTGGAAGAAGGATGAGGCATCTGATTTTTATCTATGGGCAAGCTACAAATGTTCCACTCTGTCTTCCAAGTTCTACCGATTTTTGCTTCCCATTCTTAAGATCCCCAACAATAGTCCCAAAAAACACCACTTCCCCCCAAACATACACTATTTTGAAAGGTACCTAGGAGAGACAGAATCTCCTTGGTGGCCTGCTTGGATGTTTGTTTGTCCCAAATTCATAATGGTGTGGGCATAAAGATATCTGGTTTGTGAACAAAGCCTTAGGAGACAAGGTGTTTTGAAGGATCTTGTAGTATCATGATAGAGTTCTGAACTATCTACACCAAAACATATCCAGAAAACTTACAGCCTTGCTGGATCTTCAGTGTCTTGTTTTGCATTTGTCTGAATGGATCTTCCCTATGGAACTTCATTTTTCTCTTATTGAAACCTAATATTCTTAAAACTTTAATGAATGTTCACAAACAAAAGAAAGTATGATTTAGGAAGATCCTTGGTTGAGAAATAAAACATTTACTAGCTTAAATTATGTGAAGAAGCTCAAGGCAGTTTAATCTAAAAAGTTGACACCGTGAACAATCATTATTGGCAGAAAGACAACAAGATCAGGTTGCAAATCAGGACACTAGAGGCAGTTCCAGGTTCCTAGCCCCAAGCTTGGAAATAATTAGACTCAAGGTAAAATGGTTCTGGACAAAACTTAGGTGCCACACCCTGGTGCAGTACAGCTGGGTTTGGCTATACAATTGTATATAATTAAATAAAATAAACTTTAAAAAATCCTACTCTAAAATAGCTAAAATAATTAAGCATACATTATTAAATATCTTAATAAAAAATTTAAAATATAAATGCCCAATAGGTTTGGGTCTGTGTTACCGGGTTCCTCTAAACACCTCTACCCCCCATACCCATATGGGCACAGTTCAAGTCCGAGTCCCGGGCTAGTTCCCACTTCCCAACTAGGTTCAGCTAGGATCCCTTCCAAACACCCTAGATTCCTTGAAGGACCCGCAGGGAGCCTATACGGTGCTCGGGAGGGACCCTGGGCAAACCTGAGCTGAACTAAAGCAAGCCTAGGAGCACCCAAGGGCTCCCAAAAGAAAAACAGAAAAAGTTTTTTTTAAAAACATTTTTATAAACAAAAATGTGCATGCATACATAATTTCTCCCTTAAGTGATTAAATTGTGAAAATGACATGCATCATGAAGTTTTCTGTGGTTTCAAAGGATTTAATTAGGGAACAAGCCCTGGGCGTTGCCCCCATACCCTGCGAGGGGCACTGTCCTTCGACCCTGTTGGGAGGGTTACCCCTAGACCCCATAAATTTGTGAACTTGAAGATGACTGTATCCTCCAATATTCTTTATGCCTGGCTACCTCAGAGTCCATATATTCAGATTGTAAAACAGACATAAGAGAAGCTACTCTAGACCAAGATGACTCTATATGCTTCTTTCGGTTCTCTAAGAGCCATCTTGGTCTAGAATAGCTTTGATTCAAGAATATAAATTACTAGAATGGATTGATAATGGATATAAAATCATCTTCATAAATACTCTATAACCTGATATGCCACTTCATTTTGAATCAAATTGTGTGCCAAGACCAATCACTTTAATCTATTTGGCTGTGAAGAACAGAATACTTACCTAAAATAACCTCCAAAAATGGTCTCCTTGGGCCACCATTATGTATACTTTGTGAACAACATGAAAGAAATGCACAAGCATCTACTTCTTGTAGGTGTAGGTGATCTTCCTAAGGAACAGTGCAGAGATTGTTGGGCATGGTTGGACAACAATGTGCTTTCATAACTTTCAAAGAATACATTATGATTGAGTCTATCTCCAATCTTGAAGAAGTCGCGATGAGATGATGGGCATTTGATAAAATCCTTATTCAATGGACAATCTGGATCATACGTGCAACTAAACTAAAGCATATTTCAAGACAAGTCAAGAGGTAGTGAAGAAGAATGGATCAAATATTTAATTCGGTCTCACAAATCCACAAAATAGAGTAGCAGATAATGACCAATTTATTAAAGCTCAGACAGGAGAAACTGAGCAGAAAGCATAACATGAGATCACCCAGCAAAAAGAAGCCTGAAAATCAACTCTGATGGTTCATTTAAGGACAACCCAGATAAATCAGGGGCTCAAAGAGTTGGATAAGATCACGAGGGAAACATTATTCTGTATATATCATGGACCTTTAAAATGCTACCAACAACAGACAAGAAGGTAATACTCTTCTATTAACACTTTTTATTGCTAACACTAAAAGACTGAATAGCATCACCATTGAAAATGATTCAACAGTAATCATCAAAGCAATAAAAAAGAGGCAACAACTAAGTAGGACTTGAAAAGAATGCTGGATTACAACATCAAAATCTTCAATTCCTTCCAAGATATCAGCATTAAGCATGTTTACAGGGGAAAAAACAATGCAGCTGCAAAGAAGCTAATCTAGATGCAGCGATCTACAATAGTATCAGACTGAATCACCTTTCATGATTCAATAGAAGTTAGAATTTGGACAGAAGTGAAAAGAGGAGTAGAATTAATTATTAGACAGAAGACTGTAGCAGAATTATTAATGATCACTCTGAAGATAAGAAACTTTCTCCAGACAAACAGGTAGCACAGATGAACAGCAGATTGAGAAATGAGAATCCAAAATGAGTCAATATTGACCTCAGTTCTCCAAACCTCTATTCTCTCAAAACTTGTCCATTTTCAGAAAAGCTTGATTTAAGGCGATTGCTTTAGAAATACAGAGGAAAACGAATCAAATGAAGCTTGCATTGAAGTCAGAGTGGACATCTAATGATAATGTACATAAGATATATGGTCTCTAAAATATTGGGGTCATGACTGCACAAAAACAACTATATGTACAGGGGCACAACAAAAAGTCACATCAGAAAACCCCACCCTTACAAGAAATAATGCTTGACGTGTTAACCATGAATTGGCAACTCCATGAAATCTCCATCAAGGCTCCTAAGGTAGAATATTCCTTGACTGCATCCTAAACAATTTGTTAAGGCCCAACCCAAGGGGAATCAAATTTTCTATGTTTGCCCTTGTCTTCTAACCTATAATTCTACAAGGATAAGGTATCCAATCTGAAACTCCCTCATGATAGCCCTCTTATCAAAGAGGTACTTCACCTTTTGTCGTCTCAACAAAGTTCTCTCATGGAAAGCCCTCTTGGCTTTTTCTACTTTGATCAATTCATGTAATCTAGTAATTTTTTATGCTGTTTCCTGTTTTGGTCTACTTCCAGAGATTTAGATTCTCAGAATGCTTGCAACAGGCACATGTTCCCCAACTAGAAACAATGTTGCTCACATTTTAGTGCTTATTTATGACTTGTTCTTCACCATAGATTGCATGTTCTATGATAATAACCAATCATAAAGGGTCATCAAGTTAAGAATTCCTTTGGTTATGTTTTCCCTTCAATTTACTTAGCTAATTCCTCAAAACTCAAAAATTATCTAGGCCTTCCATCTCTTAATAAAACCAAATAGGTGTCCATGCTTCAAATTTGGGGAAAACTGGACTTAAATTGGGCAAGTTATGGCTAGTTGGAGGCTTTCCTAGTTCCAAGAACCTTTGTCAACATTGACAATAGTTTGAGGAATCATCAAAGCCAGCATAAGGAAGACTGAAAATCAACTTCAACAGTCATCTAAGGATAACCCTGATAAACCAAGGGCCAGCAGAGATGGATACGATCATCAGGGAAACATTCTTCTGTATATGTCATGGACCTGGATCTTTACAATGCTACCAACAGCAGAGAAGAAGGTGACACTATTCCTAATGGTAAAAGACTGAATAGCATCACCATGGACAGTGCTTCGCAAGTAATTATTAAAGCAATATAAAAGAGACAACTAACTAGCACCTGAAAAGAATCCTCTATTATAACATCGAAATCTTCAAGTCCTTTACAGGGAAAAAGCCAATGCAGCTGACCAAGAAGCTAATCCAGATGCAGCAATCTACAATAATATCAGACTGACTGAATCACCTTTGGTGAGTTAATATAAGTTGAAATTTGGACAGACGTGAAAAGAGTAGTAGAATTAGTTATTAGACAGAAGTCTGTAGCAGAATAGTAATGATCACTCTGGAAACTTTCTCCAGACAAACAGGTATGCAGAAAAGAACAGAAGATTGAGAATTGAGAATACAAACTGAGTTAGAACTGACCTAAGTTCTCCAAACCTCTAGTCTCCCAAAGATTGTCCCTTTTCAGAAAAGCTTGATTTAAGACGATTGCATTAGAAATACACAGGAAAAGGAATCAAATGAAGCTTGCACCGAAATCACAGTGGACATCTAATGATACTTACATAAGATGTATGGTCTCTAAAAAATTGCTTCAACAGATATTACAGCATAAAAAATTACTATTAGTGATATTACAGGAATACTTCAGAACCCGATCCAACATTAAATTTAAGAGATGCAACATTTTTAATACGTCGTTGGAAAATCTTTCCATCTACATGTATTACATGCCAAAATTTGAGGAAAATCATTAAATTACTTTATCCACACTTTCTGTGAAAGTTTAGCAAATATTTTACAGAATTTTTTGTATTTGGTGAATATAGTTTTTTAAGCAGGAGACATCAATGCGCTATTGGCATGTAAGAGTTTTCAAATCTCCAAAGATTAGAATTGGGGAATGAAACTTGAAGCCTAAGCGAACCTACAAACTAGTTATCCTCCGGATACACAAAGAAAATTTAAAGAAATGAAAAGATTGTGAAAAAAATAAGCAACTTAATATGTCCAATCTTTTATTTCTAATATACAAAAGAAACAGAAAAAGAAAATGTAAAACCCTGGGGAGCTTTCGCCAGTCATAATCTCTATAAAGTCATTATCTATAGTAAAGCCTTGCAAATTGTTTACTGAAATCAAGAAAAACCAAGCAGTCATAATAGAAATAAGAGAAACCAAAAAAGCAAACTAGTATAGATTTAAGGAAATATAAAAAAATGAACTTTGAAAAATGAAGGTAAATACGAGAAGCTCAAAATCAAAAGATAAAACGGTTAGCTTTATTTAAATTTCAAAAAACAGCACGACGAATTTGTTTTTCATGTCACGCATCAGAGTGCGAAAGAATAGATTTTCTTTACCGAACAAACTCGAAACCCTAATGCAAAATAAAACTAAAGCTTTAACCTCGCATGGGCTAATCATTTACAAATATTGAATTTCCCACAGGAGTTGAACTTTGTCCCATTACAATTATCCATTAAAAAAAATCCATACTTGAAATGAAGCAATACAATATCAAAGACTTACAATATTTTTTCTCCAATGCAAAGCCAAGCTAGCTCTCGGATGTATCAGACTGCTTTCCCTTACCATAGACAAGTCCAGTATCCTGTAAATTGCAGAAAAATTTTAATTCTTGACTTTTCATATTATTTTCCCTGAAAATTTTGTTTTCGTTACCTGAGGATCGGGAATGGGCCGTCGCTTCTCAACATAACGTTCTGAATTTGTAGCCAGAGCAGCCCTGGCCTGAAATAATATGGTCCCCAATTAAATTCAACTGTCTTGAGAAAAAAAAATACAAGAAATGGGAAGGGTAAGGGTTAGAAGCGAAAACCTCCTGGTCTCTGCGAATCTCCCGCTCGGGCTTGATCCATAGGAAGTAAGCAAATGTCCCGGCAACTATCCAAGAGGCCAAATTGTTCCGGCCTCTTAAACCTCCCATGGAGTTGGAGACAAATGATCTTACATTTCCTACACTTCTCTGCCATCCCATACTTGAGCTGGTGTTCATTAACGCTGCTTCCACCTATCTGTCCAGGTGTCCAGGCTCTCTTACTTCTGTTTTTTTTTCAGGGTTCTATGCTCCCAGACGTACCTATGCCTCTGGTTCACAATGTTTTTACTTCTATTTTTATTATTATTAGGTAATCCATTTAATTAATTTTATAGATAATTTTAATTATTTTAGATTTTAACTTTTTGAAAAATTAGCTTCCTTTGAAAAATTATTTCCTCTTTCTCTGAAAAAAAATCATTTATGCAATGTAATGTTTAATAATAAAATTATACTATTTGTTGCACTAAATAGAGTTTTTTTTTTTAACAATTTGACATATTAATGTTGAATAAGACATATATCAACTTACCTTAAAAGTTTTTCAAGCCTCCATTGCAAGAATTGTGTAATATGACTTGACCTCTTACTCCCAAGTCATGTTTAACTTTTAGCGTGTGAGTGGAATAAATGTATGTTCTTGTGTAACTAATATTTTTAATGAAAAACCAAAATATATGAAAACAAGAGTTGTGCACAATTGAAGTCCTTGTCAATTGCAATATTTAGTTTATGTTATTGAGTAGTATTAAAATAGGAACTAACAAACATCATAAAAATGTTGAAATTTGATTGGCTTTTGGCATTCGATTTAATTTATGTTTAAAGTCTTAGCTTCCACAATAGTTCTATGTCATGTCTGAGAGGAACTAATAAAGAACATGTTGCCAAACAGCTAAAGAAAAAAGTTATGCAAAACTAATGTTATTAGGAACTTGCACCCAACAGCACACAACTGTTAACAAGATTTTCTCCATGTATGCTCAAGTATTTACCATAAACAATGTATCAATGGCACTTCATGAAAATGAATTCTAGAACCATCATAATTACAAAATTATACAGTCACATATGTCATCCTTCAAAATTGCATTTAATACAGTTGCCCCAAAACTATACAATACAAAATGGATTCTAATGTCTTCTCACAAACACATTGCACAAACATTGATTGTATGTTACCACAAAGATAACAATAATAATAAATATTTAACTAAAAGTTATAATAATTAACAATTTCAATGCCTCAATGCCTAAATAAATAACATGTTCATCCAAACTCAATCCTAAGAAACAAAGTCATTTAATACAAGAAGCAACCAAGCAATAAAGTTAAAACTTTAATACAATAACCTCGCAACTAAGTAATGACCCTAGGTTGACCAAACCTTACACTTATTTTTAGTTTGTTGTTAGTTTTATAAACTAATTGCACCAACCTTCACTACCAACAAAGATCAAAAAACTATGTGGATGTAGAATCACCAAATTACTTCACATCTCCAAAAAAAAAGCTTTGTAATCATCTCAGGTACCTAGACAACGACCCAAGCATAAGCCTCAAATAGTACAACTATAGTCTAGACAAACATAAATTCTATTGAGCAAAATTATTTTTAGAAAGCATAAGGTTAAGAATAACTTCAATGATAACATACTTATGAATTGATATAGTATATGTCCACCAAGTTGAGAGAAAAGAGAAAGAATACAACCATGTAGCATTCAAAATGCACTCATATCTAAGTTTTTGGGAACTTCTAATGTGGAGATATATCTCATTTTCATATCAAAACACAATATATAAGAACCAAATGCAAAAAAGCATATGAACTTTAGAGGAATCTTAAGAACATGGGTCCACTATGAAATATATAAAGTTGTTAAATCTTTATTCCAAATTAACAAATTCATGTTTTTACAAAAAGAAAGCAACTTTTAAACTCCAAACCAGATCAATCAACATCAAGGGCAAGAAAATAAAGTACCCTACTAACTTAATTGGGACAATGTGAGACATTATATATCGAAACCACTGTCACCAAAAGACATTGCATCACCTTTTAATGCACATGTTACTGGAAATCCAAAAGTGCTTATACGATGAATGTAAGCATAAAGGCAATTGTGCTTCCAAGTTCCAACACGCTCTAATAATGCTTCAAGCGAACAACTTGATATAAATCATGAATATAGACAAATGTTCAATCCTAAGCATAGAATATTAGGGCCAGCATTCAGTACTAAAAAATTATCAATGATATTACAAACTACCTTGAAGCAAAAAATCACCATGGCAGTTAGCATGCAAATCCTGTACTCAGTGCTAGTGTTGCAAAACTAGGGGGTGTGAGAACCAATGTTAAGTTAGTATATCTAACTTAGTGAATAAATTTAAATTTAGCATACCAATAAATGATGTATTACCCTTTAAAATCCATGGCACCACAAGTGACAATAAAAATACAAACTAATTTTGACAATATTAATCAAGAGAAATGTGATTCACAAACCTCAAGTTCTTTTATTTTTTCATCATCCACTTTAGCCTGATGTTCACCTATTAAACAAATTATACAATCATTGAGGAAAAAAAAGGATGTGCCACATTAATTCCTCTTTTAAGGTAACTTTAAAAAATAAAACTGCATGACCTAAAAAATAACTCTAATACTACTAAAGAACTCACCCCTTCTTCCTGCAAATCAGATGTCCATATTGTAAGATTATCCCTCAATAGTTGCATGATTAATGTGTTGTCTTTATATGACTATTCACTAAGAGTATCAAGCTTTGCAATTGCTTCATCAAATACTTGCTTGGCCAAATGGCAGGCCCTAAAACATTTAGCTAGAATAGGTGTCAAAATCAACCCATTCAACTGGTTGAACAATATAATCAGTAAATACTAGACATCCATCTAGAGAATCACAGATCTCACCTCTTAGGGGAATTTAAAATTTCATAGTAGAAATTTGAGAAATTCAATGCTAGACCAAGTCTGATAAGATGGGTAGGAGACATATCATTTGTTGTTGTATTTGAAGTTGTCTACAATATTTCATTCAAGCCATGTAAGCAAGTTATTTTCATTTTAATTTGTATCTAGTATCACAATTTTCTTTGTGTGGTAATTATATATAGTTGCTTTCCAAAGTAAAGTGTTTAATGTTGAATCTACCTGATAAGATTTGAGAGATTGATCTGCAGCTTCTTTCCTTTCATTTCCAGACTTGAACTCTACAACATAACGATAATAATCTCCCTTCCTAAAAAAAATGTTGCCAAAGGAATCAATATAAAATTAGGGCAAGTTTTCAAGAATCACAATAAATAATTTCCCAAGAAGATCAATAAAATTAAGGATGTGATTTTCTACCTAATATATTAAGATCTAGAATAAATTTTATCCTTGACATGTCATATAGAAAGGAAATTCAGAAAATGTTTGGTTCAAACTAAAAATAACCATCTTATACATCAAATAAAAGATGAATGAAATTACATCTTGTAGTAGAAGACTGTGGACTCTCTAGTTCCAGAAGATGGGATAAGATGTTCATCAATGATTGTAAGAATGTCATTGCAAATCTTGTAAAGTTCATCCTTAACTTTGTGAGGGTATTCCTCGATTTGTTTAACATTAACATCATTTCCCTTTGCCTCTTCCTTTTTCTCAATGGATGACATGATGTGCCACAAAGCTCTTTGTGCTCCAATGACAATCTTGTAGCTAACCAAAAGTAGGTTCCTTTCCTCTACAGTCAGCTCAATATCTAATTTGGCAACTTTCTTCATTGACTCCACTATTTATAAAAGGCATGATCAAAAGATAAGGCTCATTTGAATTAATGTTGGATTTTTCTTTTTTAAGAAAAATTGAAATATTAAAAAAGAGAAAAATAATAAAAATACTAGTCCAAACAAATTGTAGTCTTAAGAATTTTTGTAAGAGATTGGAAACATATGCATCATAAAGCAATGGCAATGGCACAAGTTGAGCATTACATGTACAATTGTACCAAGAACCATGCCAAATTCATATGCGACTTCTTATTCCACTTAAACTCCTATATTCCAGCCACAACCTAAATGAAGCTAAACAACACAAAATTTCATGTAGTTGGCACACACATATTAAAACATGCTAAATTATGAACTTCACAATAGAATTATAATATCTAGAACTAGAAATAAGAAAAAGGATTTGTTATGAATCGCAGAAGATAGATATTGCCTAGTAGGCTAGTACCCCACTTCCTATTTTAGCCATTCCAAAATTGCTTCTTTAATTTGTAGCATTTCAAAAAAGTGTTTTCCTTGAATATTCATCTTCTGTGTAGCTTGGAAGAAGCTTCACTTTCTCTCTAGATATTGGGGAGCTTTTAGAAGAAAATATGTCCTCCTTGAATCTCACACTTGGGATATACTCCTGCAACATGTTTGCAACCTCTTTAAATCTCCTGAGGTACAAGAGGGCTCTTCCTTTAAGTTCCAAGACTTTCTCCCAGCTGGGAAATAAGTCAAGAGAAATATCAAGGAGATTAAGTGTGAAATAGATCTCATTAGACTCTTGGTTTCCTAGTAATGCTTGTGCATGACTCAAATGTTTCTCTACAAGTTCAATCAACCAAACTTGAAATAAGAAAAAATATAATTCATCAAAACATTAACCTAGCCCTAAATCTCATTGAGAGAGAATCATAGAAATAGAAAGACTAACTACATCAAATAAGTAATTTTGATATCCCAAATTTTGGCATAGAAATAGCTGGAATATTTTAACTTCATCTACGTTTTGCATTTCTAGAAGTGAAAAACATTAACAAAGAAACCACCCCAAAAGCCAATGAAGCAATTTGCAGTTGGTGGCATGGCCAAACATATATAATTAAATGGACTCATACTCATTAAATTTCAAAATTTTTCAACCAAGTAACATTGGAAGAACTAAAAATTCTCAAATGCAACTTTTCTAATTAACTCTAGGAAAATGATGTTGGCAAGTTGGCTATACTGGTGTATATGACTTGGTATAATGTTGTCATTATGGAAACAAAGTCATATAGTAGTTTGGAGTCAGCGCACTTGATGAGAAGATCAGAAATTGGCTAAGTGTTGAAGACTGGATAGTATACAGAGTACCTGAAGCTCAGAGCATCAGCGCACGTGCGTATGACCGAGTTACAATATGTGTCCTAGAAGATAAATTGGTTAGACTATATTCATGCTTAGTCTATGAGTACATGATCAGATATGCAAGTATGACAAAGTTACAGACAATTGAAGTTACACAGCCAGTGTGTGCCAAAGAAGAACAGAGTAAGAAGCTAACTGTTAGCATTTTGATTTGCGGTTATATTCTAATATTGTAAAGGCTATGCACCTATTGTAATTAGGTTTCTGACATGTAATTATGTTTATTTGTAAACACACTTGAGCCAATTCAATTGGAAGCGTTGTATGTAATCGGTTAAAGGGCCGACCTAGTTATTTGCTTTGTATGCGCATATAAATATGAGATGTGCCCATTGTAATTAGTATGAGAGTTGATATAGAGTTGAGATAAACAGAGAATAAGTATGTGAAGATTCTATACGATGTATTAAATCTTTGCAAGAGGTCAAAGCATCAGCGCAACAAAGGAACTGATCAGACAAGCAGTGTCATAGTAACAGTTCATCCAGCAGATGTAGTGTGTATCTGAGATCAAAAGGTTGCAACCTTCACCACTTGAGCAGTGAGCTCTAGGACAGTGACTCCACACCCCTAACAGGGTTTATTGCACAAGACTCCTAACAGGGTCCGACCCTTGACAAGGTCTACTGTACTTAATGCATTGTAAAGCAACTCCTAACAGGGTTAAGGATCTTCTAACAAGGATCATAAACACTAGTACAAAATATTAGTGGGTGTCAATTCCCACCAGGGTTTTTACCTATTTGGCTTTCCCGTAACCATATTGGTGTTATGTGTTGATTTCATGTTTCATGTTTATGTGGATGTTCATTTCAGTACTTAAGTATTTAAGTTCAGTTTGAGATTAAGCAAAAAGATAAAATATAGTGAACACTAATTCACCACCCCCCCCCCCCCCCCCTCTCAGTGTTCCCATTCCTAACAATTGGTATCAGAGCTCTGGTCCTCAGTAAAGAAGTTTAACTACTTGAGGAGATCATGGACAAAGAAAAAAATGAAACATCTGAAAATAAATCTGGAAGCTGCTCTTGAAGACCTGGACATATCTGAAAAAGAAATTGAAGAACTTAAAGAAAAAGTCAAGGATGCTCAAGTAGTCATCAAAAGGCTAAGAAAGAATTTGAAAGAATGCTCTACCAGTGATCTAGGGATAATGATCAAGAAGCTGAATGAAGAAAATTCATCCCTGAAAGAACAGATTGAAGAATTGGATGATAAGCTGACTAACAATCAGGAAGTCTATGATGAACAGACCAAAGAAAACTTCCAACTAAATGAAGAACTGGGGCAAGCAAATATGGAAATTTTGGAGCTAAAAAACATTAAAGAAAAGATAGAGTCTAAATTAATTGAAGCAAAGAATAAAATTGATAAATTGCACACCAATTCTGATTTGATAGAATCTCAGTTGTATGCAAGAAGACTTAAAGGAGATACTAGCTACATTGGATACAATGAAGCACAAAATCAAATTGACAATATGCGAGCAAGAATGAAAGCACCAGAAGTCACCTCAGATGCTAAGAAGACTGGAAGTCAGTCTAAAGATCATATTGAAACATCCAAGAATGAGCGCAAGCCAGTAGATCGAACTTGTTATGCATGTAACAAGGATGGACATATAGCAAGGAACTGTACAGGGGTAAGACGTTTCAATGGTTATTGTTATTCATGCAATAAATTTAGTCATAGAGCTATGAATTGTAAGACAAGTTAAAAAAACAAGACACAACATAATCAAAGAAATTAGAATCATCCAAATATGAGGAGTTCTCAGAATGTTACATGTCAAATATGTAACTATAATGGTCACTCATCAAGACAATGTAAATTAGTGACCCATGTCAATGCGCCGAGGAATATAAGGTCTCCAGTCATTTGTCACTCTTGTAACAAGGCTGGACACATCTCCAAGTTTTTTTAGATCAAGGACACAAGGTCAAGAAAGCCCTAAAAAGCCTGAAGAACCAGTTTTGGACCCCGAAGGAGAAGTTCAGTTTGTGAAAGCTTCAGATAATGTGAGCATGATTTGGTCAGAGGTGAAGAAGGATAAGGTTGGGGAGTATGTATTGGATGCATCCATAGTGGATGCACCTTCTACATTTGGATGAATGGCCCTCAAGGTCATAGGGGGAGCTAATTCAGCTCTAAACCCATGTGCGGCTGGTATACTCACTATCAGAGTATGCACCTTTGGACTTAAGCTTTTGGAGACTAGAAGAACCTACGTGCAAGAGCACACTAGCTAATTTTTTGAAAAATGAAAGTTAGAAATTTTCAAGTGACAACCTGGTTTACACGACAAGCATTAATGGCAAATTTTCTACTTTAAAGTACATAGAAGTTTGTAAATCTCTCATTGCATTCAAATTCAGAGTGATTAGAAAGTAGAAGAGCCCTAGCATTTGATTGTGAAGGATTGTAGATTGATTCATCAGGAGACTTGCTATGCATTTGATCAGTTGCGGAAACCCTAGTTCGTCGCGCCGATTCAGAAGATCTTGGAAACCATTAAGAAATCATTTTGCAAGTAAGTGATGGCTACTCCTATTGTATTTGATGTTGTGGAGAAGAAAAGATATGTATTTAAGAGGCATCTATTTAAATCTACATTGGATGACCTAGAAGGGGCATTCTCCTGCATGCCTATGGGTGTTATGCATGTCGAAGACATTAGGGCATACATATACTGTAAGAAAGAGCTAGTAGGATTGGACAGATTAAGAGCACACATGGAAACAATGATGAAACCAAACAAAACCTTCATGGATGAGTATGTGCAGTGGAATAATCACCCTATAGTGGAGTATGCTACGACATATGAGCTCTATGAATCAGAATAGATCAAGATTCTAATGAGCAGGATTCATGATGACCTATTTTGGATAGGTGAAGTGTCGATCAGAATTACTAGTGACCTAATTCATGAGATGACATGCCTCTCAAAGATAGGCATTGTTCTTCCAACAAGAAAAGATGTGAGGAAACTTGTTGAGAAAACTTGCAAGTTAAGAAGTGATAGGCGTGGAATGACTATAGAGCCTATTGAGCAAGATGACATCAAATTGATGTCCATGATACTAGGTTATAGGTTCCAACACACCAGCAGAGTGAACAGTGTGTCTGTGGCCACAATTCTTGCAGCTATAAGACTTGTGAAAGAGAATGGAGAGTTTAATCTATGTGAGATCTTGCGCATACAGTTAATTGATAACATTAAGGCAATCAAGCATGACAAGACCAAGATATTCAGATTTGGGTCTTTGATCATATACATGTACTTCCATATTATTGGAAAGGTGTCAAATTTATACCTAGACAAATCTATCCCCACAATGCCACAGATATCTCTCAAGGCATTTACTGAGAGTACATTGAAGGACTATATGACACTGGAGTTGAAGACTTTCAGGGCTAAAATGCAGATGAGGTATAGAATACCAAAGAAAATAGTTGATAAATACAAAGATACCATTTGTTTCATGGTTGAGACAGACATAACATGTATGGAGGCAGTTGAACCAAGGACAAAGTGGATCCATCCACTTGGATATGAGGGTGAGGAACAAGTCCTAGAAGCATATGCACAAGTATTACTTTCAGCCCCTAAAGACCCTAATGAGCCAAGATGGGGAACCTATGAAGAGAAAATAAGAGAAGTTGATGCAGTCTTGAACATTGCAGCAACAAAAAGGAAGGTTGCCAAGGTTACCTCAGAGATCTTAAGAATTCATGGAGTATCTCAAGCATACCTAGACAAAGCAAGGGAAGAGAAGATTGCTTTGGAAATTGAGAGCGCAGCAACAACAAAAACTATATCAGAGGATCCTAAGCTAAAGAAGGTAAAATTTGAGAAAGCTAATGTTTAGAAGGGTAAAACTAATGTTACTCCTTCTGCACCCAAAGAAACCATTGACCTTACTGCTCCTCCTAAGTATAAGGCAATGGCTAAGAGGAAGAAAGAGATTAGCACTAGCCATCCATCCTCGAGAATAACAAGAAATAGGAAGAATACTCAAGCACCTCCAGAAGTAAGTTTCAAACCTAGTATCAGTGTGTTAAGCACAAGGATTGTTGATGAAGGCATAATTGATCAAGTAGGAAAGTTCTATGAAAAATATAGTGAGATTGACAAATTAGAGATACATGGAATAATTGTCAAACATATGTTGAAGTTTAAGAAGACAGCCCTAGAACTGAAGACTATGATTCCTGATAATGTATGGAATATCTTAGAGTTCCAAAAGAGACAGGCTATTAAAGAGACTCTAAGGATAAGAGAAAAGATTTTAGATGAAACACTTCTAGTATGCGAGCTAGAGGAGAAAAAGTTATTGTTAGATCTAGTGAAACCACATCTTAGAACCAAGGCAAGGACCCTGCACATAATGGACAACAACTATGAATTGGTTGCAAAGGAAATAAAGAAAGCCTTTGAGAAGGTCTTCATGAATAGGCACATGTATCCAGCTACTGTGCCTACAGCTCAAGTACCCACAAAGGTTGGAAAAGTGTCAAAGACCATAAATGTACCATCTACAAGTCCACAAGATTTGGCGCATATAGTTGATGCATCCACAGAGGCAGAGAAGTTTGTGCACATATCAGAGGCATTCAAAGATGACTCAATTTTTATTGATAATGTAAAAGTCACTTTGGCGGCCACATAAATGGACTTGGATAAGTTTGAAGGGGCATTCCCAAGCACACAAGAGGTTAAAACTCTTTGTAGTAACACTCCTCCCATTCATCAAGAAGAAATATTGATTGAGGATATAACAAATGAAGAAGAAGGAAAAGAAAAAGAAGAAGAAAAGAAAGAAGAACAAACAGAAAAAGAAGCAGAAAAATAAAAAGAAGTAGAGAGAAAAGAAAATGAATCAATGAAAATAAGAGTCAAAGAGGAAGTTATGGATAATACTCCTACCACTCTACTTCCCTCAGTAGCATTGTTGTCAAGTTTGACACCTGACACAACCAGTTTGGATTCTTGGGGAGAAGAAGACCTGATCAAGTTCAACATCTTAGCTATGGAGAAAGCCAAGGAGAAACAGGTAATGAGGAATCCCCTCCTTGTAGAATCAGTAAACATCTTAAACAACTTGTTACCAGCAGACAAGAAAGTGTCCAAGGTACACTTTGTTGATGATGTGAGTATAGTTATTTCATAGTTCAAGAGTAATTTCTCTAGCCTGGAAGAATCTGCATCCCTAGTTGCAGAGGAGAAGTATTTGAAGAAAAGGATAAGTGAATTAGTTAGCAACTTTGCACTTGACTTGAGATCACTAAAGACTGGTCAAGCATCCTTGAAGGAGTTTGCAGCAAAGGGCAGAAAGATTATTACTGATTGTATGAACCAGGACAAGTTGACTAGTGATCCATACAAGAAGATACAAGAGGCAAAAGCTATGATAGACAACATAAGGAAATCAGTGGAAGATCCATCTATTGATGTGAACATTTGTAATAATGTCTACCAAGGACAGATAGATAAGATTGAGAAGGCAGAAAGGGAGATGTCCAAGATAAGGGCTAGGCAGACTCAACTAAGGAATGCTCTTGCACCCTCATTAGATATACTTAATCAAAATATCAAGGAGATTGATGCCACCATGGTGACATATGATCAAGGTCCTAGTATGGATTTGGAGAAGATGGAGAAGCTATAGTATGCACTATGCGCCCATCTCCAGATTGTAAATTCATAGATCACATTTTAGAAGAAGGACATCCAAAACTTGCAGATAACATATCTGGATGTTCTCTCATAGTAAGTATTTGTAGATACTATTTTGCAGCACCTTTTTCATTAATGTCAAAGGGGGAGTATGTATAGAATATGGGCTATATATATGTATAAGGAGATATAAATGTATAAGGGAGATATAAGACAAAAAAAATTTGTATTAAGGAACAGTTAGCAACTTGGCCATATTCCTTTGTTGCCATCAATGACAAAGGGGGAGATTATTGGCAAGTTGGCTATACTAGTGTATATGACTTGGTATAGTGTTGTTATTATGGCAACAAATTCATATAGTAGTTTGGAGTCAACGCACTTGATGAGAAGATCAAAAACTGGCTAAGTGTTGAAGACTGGACAGTATACAGAGTACCTGAAGCTCAAAGCATCAACGCACGTGCGTATGACCGAGTTATAGTATGTGCCCTAGAAGATAAATTGGTTAGACTATATTCATACTTAGCCTATGAGCACATGATCAAATATGCAAGTATGACAAAGTTACAGACAATTGAAGTTACACAGCCAGTGTGTGCCAGAGAAGAATAGAGTAAGTAGCCACCTGTTAGCTTTTTGATTTGTGGTTATATTCTAATGTTATAAAGGTTATGCACCTATTTTAATTAGGTTTCCAACATGTAATTATGTTTGTTTGTAAACACACTTGAGCCAATTCAATTGGAAGTGTTGTATGTAATCGGTTAAAGGGTCGACCTAGTTATTTGCTTTGTATGTGCATATAAATATGAGATGCGCCCATTGTAATTAGTATGAGAGTTGATATAGAGTTGAGATAAGCAGAGCATAAGTATGCAAAGATTCTATAAGATGTATTAAATCTTTGCAAGAGGTCAAAGCATCAGCGCATCAAAGGAACTGATCAGACAAGTAGTGTCATAGTAACAGTTCATCCAGCAGATATATTGTGTATTTGAGATCAAAAGGTTGGAACCTTCACCACTTGAGTAGTGAGCTCTAGGACGATGAGTCCACACCCCTAACAGGGTTTATTGTAAAAGACTCCTAACAGGGTCTGACCCTTGACAAGGTCTACTATACTTAATGCATTGTAAAGCAACTCCTAACAGTGTTAAGGATCTTCTAACAAGGATCATAAAACACTAGTACATAATATTAGTGGGTGTCAATTTGCACTGGGGTTTTTACCTATTTGGGTTTCCCCGTAACCATATTGGTGTTATGTATTGATTTCATGTTTCATGTTTATGTGGATGTTCATTTCAATACTTAAGTATTTAAGTTCAGTTTGAGATTAAGCAAAAAGATAAAATACAGTGAACACTGATTTCACCCCCCCCCCCCCCCCTCTCAATGTTCCCATTCCTAACAAATGAAACTTCATCTGAAATGCTTGAACAAAATATTTCAAAAAATTTAAGTGTGAGTTATATGTTCATCCAAATAGCCCATTTAGGACCATCAACAAGCCATTAGATTTATGGAAAAACCATGAAAGCTAGAAAACATGAAATGCATGGATGTCACATGAATTTTCAAAAGAACCAATTACACATAGATGAAAAGCGGTCCAAGAGATGAAATGACTACTTTAAAATCAAATTGTGGGGCATTTTGAAACCCTAGATAAATTTTATTTACATGATTTAATTAAATAAATAAGATACTAACATCATGTCTACACCAAATGATGCCAAAAGTCCTTTAGAATAAACTCAAATCCCTCTAGATGCTTTTATTGAACTTTACTTTCATCTACAAAAACCCTCCAATGTCTTCCAATGATTAACATTTATGACCAAGCAAAAATTTTCCACACTACTTAAATCTCCTTCACCATCTAGTTTTCTAATTTAATTACACATCTCAGGCTATCTCTGTGCATCATGTAATCAAACACCTTGTTGATCTCAAAACAAGAGATTTCAAGAGTAATGAACTTATCTAGATGAAGCTCCTACAAGGAAAAATAGCGTGTAAGCATTAGAATGTGAACATTCAAAATCATGACACAATCAATTCAAAGTTTTCTCGGTCTACTAATTTCCACTCATAGTCATGGATTATCACAAAAGAAATTCAAAACTTTACTTATATAAAAGGTATTTGTGGAATTGAGAATAGAACTGTATAAAGTCATTGAGGATAAAATAATTTTTTACCTTACTCAGATACTTCTCTACTGGACTTGGCATATCTGACTTCCATGGCTTATAGTTCCCAAAGAATGTTCCTTTTACTATTTTATCATTGAGGAAGTTGATAGGACTAGTTGTGAAAGCTACATCTGAATGAGGCACTCCTACTAAAACTATTACGCCTAACCCCTTAAATAAAAAAACAAACATTAGCAACATTTAAGCAATTACAAACACATCAAATCTACTAACCTAATTAAATTTAAACAAAGCATTTTAATAATATATGAGAGGGGTATATACATCCTGAACACATTCAAACACCTCGATCATTGCATTAATATTTTCCATACATTCCACACTATAATTTTCTCATCCATTAGTTCTTTCTACAATTACATGAATCCAAAAGTAGAAATTCATAATTATTTTTGCACTTAAACATAACAAAATAACATGATCCATTTAGCCCATACAACTATGGAAAAGCATTAAAGATTAGATTATAGCATTGTATCATGAAAATTATGTAAAGCATGAGCTAAACAAACCTCTTGAACAAGTTTGTGATGGTCTTTTAGGTTTATGTATCCTACTACACCAAACTCTTTTGCTGAAAAGGAAAAACAAAGAAGACTATGTTAGAGAAGAGAGCATCCCCTATGCATTCCACACTGTAATCTACTCTCCAATCGACTCTTTCTACAATTACTTGAATCCAAAAGGAGAAATTCATAAATATTTTTGCACTTAAACATAAGAAAATAACAAGATTCATTTAGCCCATACAAATGTGGAAAGCACTAAAGACTACATTATAACATTGTACTATGAAAATTATGTAAAGCACGAGCTAAATTAACCTCTTGAATAGGTTTTTTATGGGCTTTTGGGTTTATGTATCATGTTACACCAAACTGTTTTGTTGGAAAGGAAAAAAAAGAGTATTGTGTTAGAGAAGTGAGTACAACATCAACAAATTCGTAATCAAATGTTTTAGTTTCAAAAACTTGATCACCAAGCACAAAAAAGCAGTAGAAGCTGAAAATTATCTTGCAAAACAAATGAAGAAGGTAGGTAGAGTAGTGGATGGAAAGGTTGGGTTATTGTTGTTTCTCCTCTTTTTTCTTTTTTTTTTGTCATGGAAATCTTTTTTATCTGACAAATTGGAGGAAAATATGGAACTGTCAAATCTATTGTAGTGGAGGGGATTCCATACCTAGTACATATTATTTCTTCTTTGTGATTTTAAACCTCCATGAGACAAGCTTAGAGTGAAAACATGACAATATTAATACTTAAATCTTTAGGTTTTGAAAATCTGTAATGTAGAGACCATAATATACGAAAAGTAGCAAAGACTCCTACGAAATATGCAAGGAGAAATAAAGGTTGGCCAAGATAATGTTAATGCCAGTAGGAAAAACAAAGCTAATCAATCACAAAATAGTTGTAACATCTACCCTCTCTTTGAGTTTCCTAGTAATAGGCACATGCATCAAACACGTCAAAGAAGAGACACCTCAAACATGATGCAAAGAATTATGGCAATTTTCTCCAACGGAAATAGAAAATACCACTAGAAAAAATCCAAGTAGCCAATGAAAAATAGTAATTAGGTGTGGAAATTTTCACTTTAATAGGAGTATTTCTCAAGAGCTTAGGTTTACGAGGATTGCATGTTTCCTAAAAATAGATTAATGCCAAAATGCTCGACAAAAACATAAGTCTCCCACCTAAAAGGCAACGACTAATAAAGGATGATTTCTTTAGTTATACCATGTATCAATGCTTTCAAGGTAACCAAAGGCATATTGTGGTAAACTTACTAGTTGTCAATTGAAAACCACACCCCCATAAACAATTGTAAGTGGGAAATGGGGAGAGAAATGCAACATATAACATATTAAGTGAATTAGTTCCCCATTCCATTGATTGCACATTAGGAAGGAAGAATGCCCCCAATAGGCTCAAGAGGTGACTCAAGAACTAATTGGGAACAAGATTTGTCCTTTACTAAGAAATGTAATGAATGAAATGAGAATGATTAACTAATGTAATATATCTATTAGAAAAGTTACTAAAAAGTAGCTGAAAATAGACTAAAACAAACAGATAATGAGCTGAAATAGGCAGAAATAGAAATTACATGATGAAATGGGCCTGTGGTACAAATTTGAGCTAAAAGTGGTTGGGACACATAGATTTTGGAAACATGTACCCAAGACAGGTCAAGTTTGGTAATGTGTCCCCAATGGTTTTGGTTGAAATTTTCATAGAACTTGTGATTGTTCATGTTCTTCCCAAATCTAAATCCATGGCTCCGTAACTTGTTCTTGCACACAAAAAAAGAGGAAAAATTTGTGGAAAGGGATTTGCCTTGGTTAAACCCATTTTTAGGAATCAACCTTGAAATATGAAAGAAATTGCATAAAGAAATGTATGCAAAAAGGAAAATGATCGATTTACCTTACATAAACCCCCATGAACGGATGTAGAAATTGCCCAAATCCATGAAGAGGTTTGAATTTTCTTGAAATCCAAAGAGTTGACCTTGGAATGAGATGTAGAATCAAGGATTCTTTCACAATTACATAGATCTATAATTTCCACTCCTATATCTTGAATGTAGATGTGCTTGATAACACTTACAAAGAGGAGAGAGAAGGCTGGATGAATGAATTGATCTTCTTGCTTGATTTGAGAATTCTTCTACTTGGCCATTATGGGAGAGAAAATTGAATCAAATGGATAATATTTTCCTTGGATTTGAATGATCTTAAAGAATTGGAGACTTGGAGATCTTTATCTTGGATGTTTACCTTCAAATCTTCAATCCAATTGCTCTTTCTTACTTTAAATCTTGATAGCTTGGTTGCAAAAAATGCTAGCATATATGTCATGATGTTAGAATAAGGATTGATAAGGGGTTGTTATACTAAATCCATCATTTTGGGATTCAAATCTGATCCATGCCGACCATAGTTGAAAATCTTGAAAGAGGACCTTGACATTCGGCCCTAGGGAAAATTTGGGCCCTAAAATCTAGGGATAGGTTTCCATTGGTGACATGTCCCAAGAAAATTGGGCTCAAATTTTAGGGGGGGCTCAAGGAGAGAGAAAATGAGTGAAAAGAAAAGACAACTTTCCAAGATTAATCATAACATGGATTTTAACCTCAAAATCACCAAAATGGGGCCAAATATGTCTGAAAGCATTCAATTATCGGTGCTTACATTTTATGACTATACATTTAGCCTCCACTTTAGTGGAAGTATGAGACAAACTCATGCTCACAGTAAAGTAGATCAATGCATAAGAATGATCTTTTCAAGGTCAAGGAGACAAATAAACATCAAGCCCCTAAGTGACTCAAGTCTTCATCAAATCTAAAACCAAGATAAGAGAGGCATCACTCAGAAGAGAGAGAAGGAAAAGGAGAGAGAGAGAAGTGTGATCACTAGCCTAGTAAGGGATTTCCTTACTATGGATCAAACAAAGGGAAAGCACTGCAAAAGATGGCATTGAAGGTCTAGCAATTTGTGTTATGCTAGTTAATCCATCAAAAAATGATCAATCCTTAAGGAAAGCATTGTCTCCATTAAGGGTTCTGACAAGGGTGATCGGTCCTAAGGAAAGCATTATCTCCATAGAGATAAAGAAAAGGAAAAAGAGATAAATCCTTATGGAAAGCATTATCTCCATTAAGGGATCAAAAAATAAAAGTGATCAGGCCTAAGAGAAGCTTTGTCTCCTTATGGATAAAAGAAGGAGGATCAGTCCTTAAGGAAATCCTTGTCTCCATTAAGGGATCCAATGAAAGGATGAACACAAGGAAAGAATTGTCTCATTGGCCATCTACAAGTGAAGTTATGTTGAATCATTTTGTGTGTGTGTGCAAAATTTGAAACATGGAGCAGAGTGTATGCCCCCACGTTAAAGTAATTGAAAATGCCTCAATGAGAGTAATTGAATCACAGAAGGGATCTACTAACTCCAGGATCAATATGATCATATGATAATACATGAGATATTATATCAAAATGAATTGTCATTATCCCCAAAAGGTAGTAGAACTATAAGCACAATGGAAGAATGTCACATAAGAGTTATAAAGAAGAGTCTTTTTGGGTTGGAATCATAGAGACTAAAAAGAATAGGTACCTACATTTTTGCATCATCCAATCAAACAACACAAAGACACAATTATGAACAATGGCACATGCACTACATAACATGTAACAACATATAGAAGAAGTGAGATACAAATAGAGAAATGTTTATGATATTTTGATTCCTTTATCACCTTGTGCCAATGAAGAAATAAGGGTTATTCAAATAAATCTAAACAAAATATACAACATGCATCACATCATGGGGGAAACACATTACAACAGACAAATACATAAAATATGCCACACAAAAGGAGCTAGTCAAGCATATTTCCTACCCCCCATCTTGGTATGTAGTATTTAGGGAAGGTGGGAAACATGCAAGAGGAGAAACATCAAGCATGGTAGATGGAATAATAACTAGTTCCAAACAAAGACCATGATGTGAAGATGGGTCACTTTATTCGTCACTAGGATTAAGAGATAATTATTGTGAAAATATAAGTGGTAAAACATGATTAACATCAATAAGCTCAAACATATCATCAAAATCACTAGCATGAACATCATTTTTAGTTGCATTAGGAACATCAAAAGCATCATCATCAAGAGTATCTTCTTCATCTAAATTAATTGTAATAGAATCCAAGGTATTAATATAATTGTCATGTTTGTTCAATTTCATATTTTTCAAGTTTTTTTCCTCCTTTGGCTCAAGCATAGGTTGGTCAAAGGTATTTTAGGCATCAATAGGTGTTTTAGGTGAATCAATGTTTTCAGAAGCATGCTGGATGGATCTAGTATGATGTTTACATCACTGGTCATGAGCATGACAGTTACATTTGGTTTTGCTAGAAGTTGGATTTGGTTCAAGATCAATCAACATCGGGTCATTTTATTCTTTAAGGGGAATAACATATGGAGCCACACTAGGTTGAGAGATAACAATGAAATAACATTTATAAGATATAGGAGGTGGAACTGAAGCATACATATAAGGTTTTAAGTGGTGTAGGAAGAAGTCCATGTCCAAGAAAAGGAGATGGAATATCCTTACATTTACTAATTTCATAAATATTTTGGATTTTTTAGGCTTGATACAATCGAAAGAGGTTATCTCTATGGGGTTGGATTGGTTGAGGCATAGAAGGCCAAAAGAAATCAAGGTCAACAAACTCTCAAGGCACCGAAGGATAATATAGGCTATGGTTAATGGCCATGATTTGTCCATTATGAGGAAATTTTAAACACTTATGAATATGAGAGGCCACAACTTTCATGGAGGTAAGCCAAGGAAGACCAAGTTTGACTTGAAATTCATCGAAAGTTGGAATGACAGTAAAGGTAACATCTAAATTTTTACTGCCAACTTCAATAGGAAGTCAAATGGAACCATGGGAAGGATAAAGGAAATCATTGCAAGTTTGGAACATAACATTAGATTTATCATAAAAATTATGTTGCAATTGTATATTAAAAAGATGATCTTCAATTATCACATTCACCATGAAAGTATGATCAATAAGGACACCATGAGAATGAGGGCCATTAATCTTTGCCAAAATATAAACAACACCATATGGTGCTTTAATTGTCTCAATAGGGTCAAAGGTAATGGAAAGCTTAGGTTTAGGTTTAGATTCAATTTGATTGGTGAAGTTGACAATGTTACTAGCTTTATTACATTTGTCATCATAGTCACCAACATGAGTGGAAGAAGAAGGAAAAGGTTGAGTAGACTCAATGATATTGGTCAAATGAGATGACAAAGGGTTGTTATAGATTTGAAATTTTTGGTTATTACTTACTCGATCAATCACTCAAATAGGTTTCCAAAGGGTTTCTGAATTGTCACGACCGAACTAGGGTTCCACAACAATTTTCACACTCCTTTGCTAATAAGATCAACTGCAATCTTTCAACTCTAACTGCTTTGGTCTCCTATGCTCTTCAAAGGCTCAATCTCAAATGCAAATGTGTGGATAAAGGATCTCTGGTGACTATTAAAACAACTTTCTACAATTAATGCTTTTCACCATAGCACGAAATGCAACAAAGAATTCCAAACTTTGTTTCTGCTATCAATCAGGCTGTGCGAACTTGCATACAACATCAACTAGTATCCAAACAACTACAACCAAAGGCGCGTACTCTGAGGGTGAGTATACCAACTGTACAGGGGTCTAGAGCTAATCTAGCTCCCCCTATGACCATGAGGGCCATTCATCCAGAAGTAGAAGGTGCATCCATTACAGATGTATCCACTACATAGTCATTAACTTTATCTTTCTTTACTTCCATCCAAATCTTGCTCACATCTTCTATGGCTTGTAAAAACTTGACTTCTCCTGATTCATCCAAAATTGATCTTTGAGACTTATTAGGGCTTTCTTGTCTTTGTGCTTTTGATCTGCAGAACTTTGAGATGTGTCTAGCCTTGTTACAAGAGTGAAAAATAACTCAAGGCCTTAAATTCCTCGGCGCATTGATGTGGGTTACCATACTACATTGTTTAGAAATGTGACCATTGTAATTGCATATCTGACATGTAATGTTCTGAGGACTTCTAACACTTTGTTGTGGTTGATTTCTCTGATTTTGTTGAGTCTGACTTCTTTGATTTGATCTAAAATTCATAGCTCTATGATCAAACTTATTGCATGAATAACAATAACCATTGAAAAGTCTTACCTCTTTACAATATCTTTCTATATGTCCATGCTTGTTACAGGCATAACAATTTCTATTTACTGGCTTGCACTCATCCTTAGATGGTTCAACTTTAGCTTTAGTATGATTTTTAGTCTTCTTAGCTTCTGTAGATTCTTCTGGTGCTTTCATTCTTTCTCACATATCATTGATTTGATTTTGTGCTTCATTGAATCCAATACTAGTGGTATCTCCTTTAATCTTATGTGCATACAATTGTGACTCTATTAAATCCTTACTTGTGTGTAGTTTGTCAATATGATTCTTTGCTTTAGTCAATTTAGATTCCACCTTTTTATTGATGTTTTCTAGCTCTAATATTTTCATGTTTGCTTGCCTCAATTCTTCATCCAACTGTTTGTTCTCTTTGATCTGCTCTTCATAGGCTTCCTAATTATTGAATAACTTTTCATCCAACTCTTCAATATGATCCTTCAGAGATGTATTTTCTTCATTCATCTTTTTGACCATTTTTTCCAAATCATTGTTTGAACAATCCTTCAAGTATTTTCTTAGTTTCTTGATGAATACTTGTGCACCACTGATCTTTAATTTTAGTTATTCAATTTCTTTTTTAGATTTTTCAAGGTCTTCAAGAGCTGCTTCAAGATTCTTCTTTAGATGTTTCACTTCTCATGTATCCATGATCTCCTCAAGTGGTTAAACTTATCTTCAGAGGACCAAAGCTCTGATACCAATTATTAGGAATGGGAACACTGAGAGGGGGGGGGGGGGGGATGAATCAGTGTTCTACAATATTAATTTCTGATATCTTGAAACTTAACTCAATTGCTTAAATACTGAATTGAATAATAATGCAAGTAAAGTAAACAACTATAACACATAACACCAGATATGATTACGGGGAAACCTTGGCCAAAGGAAAAACCATGGTGGGACTTAATACCCACTAATAATTGTACTTGTGTATTATGAACCTGTTAATGTTCCTTAGCCCTGATAGGAGATGTCATTACATTGCTTTAGTATAATGACCTTGTTAAGGGTCAAACCATGTTAGGAGTCTTTTACAAATAACCCTGTTAGGGGTGGTTGGCTCACTGCCAAAGCTCGCTGCTCAATAGAGAAGGCTAAAACCTCCTAGATATCAGATACACACTATATCTGCAATGGTGAACTGTTGCTATGACATTGCTTGTCTGATTAGTTCCTTTTGTGCGCTGATGCTTTAACCTCTTGTAAAGATCTATATCATTCTTACTGCTCTTCGTATACTTCTTCTCTTCTATTTTATCTTCTATCTCCAACAACATGATCAAATACAAAAGTGCATGTCTTATATATAGGCGCAACCAAAACTATTCACTGAGTCGGCCTATAACCTATTACATACAACACTTACAAATGAATTGGCTTAAGCATGTTTACATATAATGATATTAGCAAGTCTATAACACAATTACAATAGGTGCATAGCCTTAACAAAATAATATTATACATGATAAACAAAATCTTTCATGTCGGCTGCATGCTTTATTCTGTTCTACTGCTCACTGTCAATGTCACTTCAACTTGCTGTAACTTCTTCATACTAACACATCTGGCCATGCATTCTTAACCATAGCTTACTAACATACTCAAAATATTATCTTCAAGGGCACATACCAAAACTTGATCATACGCACGTGCGTTGATGCTCTGTTCATCAGGTGCTTCACTGACTGTCCTATCTTCCATACTTAGCCAAATTATGATCAGTTAAGTTATTGCGTTGACTCCAAAACTTCATATGAGTTTTTTGCCTTAATGACAATACTAAACTTAGTCATATACACCAGTATAGTCAACTTGCCAACACTTCAATATAAATTGGTATCTATGTTGGGTTTTTAATATGAGATGTGATAGATGCCTACTTGAACTCTCTAGAGTTGTAGGGTAGCTTATGAATGTCATGGATGAACCATGAATGTGAAACTTTTATTTCTATGTATCCTTGTTGAAGATATCTAGAGTATAATTATTTTGGGTCATACATGTTAATGGATAAACTGATGCATGCAATAAACATAGGATGACACTTGAATGTACAATTTTTTAATAATACTACTATATTCTCTTTATCCTTGTTAACAAATCAATTCTAGATATACTTAATAGATTATTAGTTACTTTTCAAATGATTGAATGGATGTCCTTAAATACATTAACACAAAACTCATATTAACATACACATATATTTAATCAATTCATAATAGCGAGTTATTGAAAATGTTAGATAAAATAAAATTAAAAATATAAATTATAATTCTGGGAGAAAAACATAAATCCTAGACTAGATATTAGTTTTACATACATATCATTTATTCATGTGTATTGAATTTATGAACATCTCTTCCCATAAAATATCCTACAACTACCTCATGGGAAATTGTTACATACAACACTTTACTTTGTTTAATTACTTTAGCAACACTTTTTTAGCTACCAAAATATCTATTGTTCTCCTTTATTAACCCAATTTACTTAATATGTTTCTAATATTACCCCCTTATTTCATCAATTTAAACAAAGAACATAACACTACAAGGACTAAACACATCAACCCATTTGAGAATGTGATGTAGTAGCTCCAATGAATCCCCTCTCACTTACTCAAGACACACTAAACTAATTATATTAGAAAATTTCTTGGCCATCAAAATCTACAAATCCTTTATACTAAATAAGATAAAAAAAAAATATTCTCTATGCACTATAAGATAACATTACTCTTTTGAAAGTCCAACTTTCTCTAGGAGTGTCAAAATCTATCTTCCAATGCTTACTCAATGAGAGAAAATATCTTATAAGAGGATCAAAATCCATCCTCTAGTGAACTATATAAATGAAACCATAAAATATATATGTACGCACTAATCATACTTTTTTAGAGATTGCACTATCCACAAAATTAATAAATATATATACACTAACCCTACCTCTTATTGGAATAAGTATGTAAAGGTGTGTACTGAGAGGGGAGGGGTGAATCAACACTGTAAAATACTTTTAAATTATCTAAAATTTCTTTCTTAACTATTTACTAAATCCATAACTTTTTCATGCATCTCATAAAACATATAAAGCATCAACATAAAATATAACTCATAACACATTCATTTTGGTATCACTGAAATCCTTGTTAGAGGATAAAAACTGTGGTGGGGAGAACACCCACAAAACTTCACTACTGCATTAAAAAGTGTGTTGATCTGTTAGAGCTACATTGTTAGCTATTTCTAATAGCTTACCATGTTAAGAGTATAAACCTAGTTAAGAGTCTAAGACTAGTTAAGTCTACCTTGCTAAAGGATTTTACAATTCTAATCTAACAACTGTACCCAGTTAAAGGATTTACAATGTAAGCCCTATTAGGATCTGCTTGCTTAAGAGACTTTACAATTCTAATTACTCTTTAATTAGTAACATTAATTTTCTATTAAACTTGCATCTACTTATGCTTTTCAGACTCTAAATGCTCAATAACTGATTACCTCATATTGTGCACTTCTTATAATAACAATTCAGTACTTGATAGATTCAGCTCTAAATCACAATTAATCTCTTCTCTTTACTGCTTTGTACTCGGTAGCTTCTCTGCTCATCACCTTCTTTCTACAATCTCTTCTTCACACATGCAATATCCTCTCACATGTGTATTGATCTTCATACTTAGATTCATTTATATATAATTCTAGAAGTGGTGGAAATGTTCTAGAATCATCTCTTCAAGTGGTGCTAACATTGGTTACTCCTCTAATGCATATATTATACTTAGTTATCATTGGTGGATCTCACCTTGTAATCATGTATAATCATAATGTTTAAATCTCCAATGCTCTTTCATACAATCTCCTTGAGATTTGTAAACCATTTTCTACTCGATGTCCAAATTCATTGTATCTAGAGATTCTCCTCATGTCGGTGTGTCATGCTCGGTAACACATTTTCCTCTTTCTCAGTAATTGTCTCATCTCTCCTCAGTTTGGCAGACATTGTAGCTCGGTATAACTCAGTGTTTGATGTTGTCTTTCTCAGTGACTAAACTTCCTTTTCCTTTGCTGAAATTACCTTATCCTTTAGTTCCTTTTATCGAATAGCTTATGTGCTTTACCGACTTGTCTTTCCTTCATTACTGAATGACTTTGACAATCATTATGACTTCCTCATAACTAATGACAAAAAAATAACTCTTAGGAGTATCACCTCTTTCAGTGATTACATTATGCACAATTACTACTATGAATTACTATAAATTTCCAAGTTCATTGTGTAATGTCCCACCAGGGAACCTGAGAGGAAACACTATTCTAACCCAAAGAAAGATGCAATAAATTATTTTTTAATACAAATGCAAACCATCTAAAGGAAAATGCATTATTAACTTGTCATTATCATCTTATTCATTCACAAAGTACTCCAGTTGAAAGAAAAAGTAACATTACATTTAATGAATGCAATAATAAACCTTCTCAACATAAATCCTCTTAGGATTCCCTAACATTGCTACTAAAAGAACCAACTCAACACCTAGCTAACTATTCATAAAAATGTAATATATCATCCATTAGTTTCCTATAGATGGTTTGAAGATATTTCCTTCTTCAACAAGAATAACAACAAGAATTTAAGACATTCACAAACCTATTCATTTTCTTTTTAACCCACGACATCAACCTAATGGATGTAACTTTACTTTCTATCTTTAAGTCCCTTAATAAGAGTACATTCAAGAGTAACCATTCATATCATTAACCTCACACATAGTAATCCTTTCAGGTGATCTAGTTGAGATAAAAAAAAAACTCTATTCTCATTTAACATTATATCCTACTTCATAGAAGGTGATCGTATTTACATCAAGTAATATACATATTAGTATTCCTCTAACTTTTATTTTAAAGAAAAATCTAAAACTCAATTTAAATCTATTCCAATAAACATACATTCATATTACCTAACTATTCCATTTACTTTTTATACAATAACAACTCATCATTCCGATATACCATTCATAGTCAACCAACTAATAACGTTGTTAGTTTCATACAACCTAAGTGTTGATCACAATGCATACATAAAATGTCAAGTATAGGTTTATTAGTTCTAGATTATTACATGAAATCATTTAACCATTCACTAGGCATCTAGCAATATGAACCATTAATAAGAATCTTTTTGACAATTTTACTTCAATTATTAAGATATATAATCTATTTCCTTTCTTTCTACTCATTCCATAAGAGAATTTAAACAACACGAGACACGATTTCTTCTAGATTCATTGCTTACATTTACTTTACAAATTTAACAAGGCATTCATAATCAATCTAACATTTACCCATATCATATATAAACATTTCTTCTATTTCATATTACACAATTTGATTCACAACATGTCCACTTCCTCTTTTCTTTCACCTAGATCTACCCCTTTACATTATTTTTAATATAAATACATCAATAATACATGAATATGCCAAAATACATTAATATACCATGATTACATCAACTCCTTCTAGGAGAATACAACTACACATGTGAATATACAATAACACATCTCATCATGATGCAAGGTAAATAATTAAATCCTCAAACTATAAATTTGGAAAGATCAAATGCAAGGTCCATCCATGCGAAAAAAGCAATACCTCGATACAAGAGATCAACCATCCAACCATGTGGAACCCGTGTTGAACAAACTGAATAACTAAGGGGGTGGGGGTAAATCAGTTATTCACAAACACTTTCTAAAACTTTTAATCTGCCAGTAAACACACAAACCATTCATATGATAATAACTATTATATCAATATTAACTTTTGTTCTACCAGAAACCACATCAAGCAATTATAACAAATGTAAACATGAAAACGTAGAAACCACCAAAATTTATGTGGAAACCCAAACTGGGAAAAACCATAGAGAAGCTAATTCTCATGAAGTGAAACACTAGTTAAGGTGTTTTTAGCAAAGGCTCACGGTCGGTTTTCTCACTGCAAGTTGCTCATTATGGTTAACTCACTATCGGTTAGGCTAACTCACTATTACATATGAATATGCATGAAACAATTCAACAATTAAGCTCAGTTACCACATCCAAAGGTAGATCTGATTGCAGATATTCTCTATGTATACCACTATTTGATCCACTACAAATCTATATGCAAATACCCTTCTTGATCTCACAATAGTCTTCCATACTTAGCTTCAACTTGCATAAATCACCATCAAGAACTCACTCAAAGAATCCTCTTAAAACTCACTTATCTTCTTCCACGTTTACACACTCATACCCGTGTAAAAGGAAATGTACCTTCATAGAATTAGTATTGAGCAATAAATGAAATAGAAACTAAATAAGCCACAATATAGCAACTATTTAGCAAATGAAAGATCAATTAAGCATCCTATGGCTCTCTATCTAAGAGTGTTAATGTGAAGCTCTCAACAAGCTACCATTAATGACAGTCCTAGAATGAGAAATGATAAAGATTAAGCTAAAGCTAACAATTAATTCAAATTGAACACTAATTAAGCTCTTAATTTTCCTTTCTAGCTATCAAATGCAAGAGGTTCTATGCAATTCTTAGATGTGTGGTTATGGATTATGAAGATTTTGGCCTTCCTTTTATAGATTTATGCAATGGTAGGGGGTGTGGTGTAGTTGATCATGATTAAGCCTTGGTTGAGTCTTTGGTTCCACCCTTTGAAGACAATGTAAAGATTGTGTCCTCAAAGCTTGGGACAAGTAGACAAAATGAATGGACAAGATGCTCTTTCACTTTGAGTGATTGAGATTGAATTTGGCTTGATCCATGTGAATGCCTTTCCTCAAATCCCATTGGTTGATTGAATTCCCTCTCCTTTTGGTTTGTTGAGAGAAATTAGGATTTATTAATTGATTTATTTAGCCATGTACCCCTTGAATGGGTTGAATTTGATTTAATCCAAAACTATACAATTAATTGGATTAATTGCACTTTGATTTGATTTTACTTAATTAAAATGCTCTCAATTTTGATTTATCTTGAATTAAGACTTGATTTTAATTTTGATTGGCTAAATGTTTGATTTACTTCAATTGCTTTGATCTTGTCCTCGATTTGCTTTAATTTGCCTTGATTTTGTTACTTAATTGTCTTTGTCCATTTTTAGGTGATTACAAATGCCCCTCTTTAAGTTGACATGCGAAGCATGTTAATTCAAAGAATACTCTGATCTTACTTGATGATAGGTCTTGGTTCTGTCGATGGTTGATCTTTGATGCTTGTTTGATATTATTCGATGATTAATTCTTGATATATTGTATGAAATTGATGTGGTTCTGATGATGTTTGATTCAATTGATGTTGTTCTTTGATGGTCATTCAGATGATGGATCTTTGAGATGATGAAAGATTCTGATACGATACCTGATTGTATGATATATCTTGATGTGATACCCCATTCATTTGATTTACAAATTTTTTTTTGATAAAAGCTTTTGCTCTGATTTGATGATCGATCTCTTGATTTGATGATGATAGTGTTGATGTTGATTATCCGATGGTATTCCCCCTTGGAAATGAAATAAAATTTGATCAATGATTGAAAATTTTGATGATTTAGGTCAATTTACCTTGATTTAGTCAATTTATAATGAATTTTAATTTCATTTCCGATATTGTTTTTACATCTGTTTGATGAAAAATGCCCCAACTTTGGCTGATGTGATGAAATTTTTTAAGTTCTTAGGTCAAATTGTGGTAAAAGATTCCTCTTTTAGGTCAAAGATACCCTTTTTAGGTCAAAAAGGCTATATAAAGGGGTAAAAACTCCTTTTCACTATTCATTTTCACTTTCACTTTTCACTCTTTCCTCTCTGACCTTTGTTGACTTTTGACGATGTCTATCCCCATTTGTGAGCATAGATTCAAGAGAGGTCGTCGATATCAGCATCTGCCTGGCTCTGGACCTCTGGTGAGTGCCCAAACTTCTTCATTTTTCCAATTCATGCATTTAATTTCAATAAATTTGAATTTTCCCTGTAGAAACCCTCTTTTTTCCTTTTTTCAAATCCAAATAGCGCTTTTGCATAATTAAATTGCGCTTTCACTCTCCAAGTTGCGCTTACACGACTTTTAGGTGCACTTCCACAATTCAAATGAGCGCTTATTCTCGCTAGTTTTAGGCCCTAATCTGCCTTTACCCTTTTAAAGAGTGCTTTTGATCTTGTTTTCACTTTTGCTAGTTTAAACATCGCTTCTGATCTTTTTAATGGTGCTTTTAAATTCTTTGGGTGCTTTCACCCTAAAATGTTGCTTTTGATACATCAAATAATACTTTTAAACATTTTATCATTGCTTTTGCGTTTGTGCACTTTTTAAGCCTGAAATAGCACTTTTACCCTACTAAAATTGATTTCAAATTTTTGAAGTCCACTTTTCAATTTATTCAATGTTGTCAATGAGATGATAGGTTAAGGTCATGAAATTTATGTTTAGCAAGTTGTAAGATATCAGTATGAGTTAGTTATAGTATGAATATTTATTCGTCAATCTAGATTCAAATGATGGGTGATAAATTTTCCGTTCTATCTGAGTAGAAACATGAAAATTGATTGTGGTTTCATAGTTTGAATTTTTTTTGAATGACTTAGAATGATCCAAAGAATAACTGATTTCAATTTTGATGTGATTGCACTTGCTTTTTTTACAGGTGGTCCTTGGGTCATTGTGTGTCCATGGTGCTTATCCTTTGTCTTGGGGTATGATAGCTGATCTGAGTGCAGCGGATCATCGCCATATCAGTCTCTATGGCCCGTCTTTCCTTTTATATCTTCCTTGATTCTGAGTGAATCGGGGTCTTATCACTACTATGGCTGAGTGTTGGCACTCAGACCATAATACTTTCCACTTTCCACTTGGGGAGATGACCATTACTCCCGAGGATGTATATCATATCCTCCATTTACCTACTTGTGGTGAGCAGGTGTATTATGATTGCCTCTATGATGGATCAGAATTTTGGCGGGTCTTTGGTGATCCTACCATTGGTGATGCTCACATCCAGTGGGCTCAGTTTGTTTCCTTTCCTGTATTGCCAGTTGTTCTGGGTACTTTGATTGGCGGGTTCTTACTTCCTAATAGACGCGGACACATATTTTCTTGCGGTTGAGGTCCTATCCTCAAGGATCTAATGGCACATCCTCATCTCTTTGATTGGGGTTCCTGTATCCTAACACAATTATACCATGAGTTACATATAGTACTTTATAGGCTTTCCACTACACTCACTACAGGAGCTATCCTTTTACAGCTTTGGACCTGGGAGCACATCCCAGTGTCACGTCCTATTACAGTACGAGATCATCAACCAGGTTGGCCATTCACTTGGATGTATGATGTTATTATCATCCAGACCCATATGGGTAAACTGGATTATTGGCGGCGTGTCATTGATGACCTAGATACTGTTGTTAGGTGGCCATATCTTGGATGCGAGGCTTGGCCAGAGGATGATGGTGAGTTACCTTACATGTTCTGCCCCATATGGATGATCAGGCATTCCACATATACTATTGAGAGGTTATGCTTCTGGTGAGTTCTGTATTAGTATGGGTGCGTACAGGGTATGCCACAGGGAGTAGCTATGTATGCTCGAGTATAGGCAGAGAGATCATTATGGGGTCCATGTGTTGATTATGGGATAGCTATGAAAGAGATCTGAGATATTGGGTATCATCCTTGGTTTGCTAGATCACATATCATGGGTGCTGGTATCACTAATAAGAATGTTGCTTGGCTACATCGATATCCTTTTCCTAGATTCACTGATCTTGCAGAGAGAGTTCCTGCCATTGATGAGCTATCAGATGGAGATGATGGTGTTGCAGGAGATGATGGTGACAATGGTGATGATGGAGATGATGGCAGAGATGGTGATGGTGTTGGTAGGATTAGGGGATGGTGTGGATGATGTGGTCATCGAGGAGCTAGAGCAGGTAGAGTCTGTATTCCAGTGATTACTGTTGCTCCAATTCCTCCTAGGGGTGATGATCAAGTGAGGTGTCATCGTGTGGATAGAGTACTGCATCATGTTGCCAGAGATCCAGCAGATAGACCTAGAGTTAGACATCAGCGGGAGGTGGATGCAAATATTGCATAGGTTTTACTTGATCAGGCACAGGGTTCTCCTGCTTAGCAGGTTATTCCTCCAGTTGTTTCATAGACACAGGCTTCTACTTCTGCTTCGATGCCATCTTCGTCATTGCATCCTTCTTCTTCTAGCTTTGTTCCATCATTGGGTGTTCCATCTTCATCGCTGCCTTCTTCTTCTATTCATCTACCACAGTCTTCTATAGCACAAGCTCCTGCCCCAGCCTCGACATCAGATGTCGTATCTCTTCAGAGTGAGATATCAGTGGTACAATAATAGGTTTCTCAGTTGAGTTCTATGATGCAGTCTTTCATGGCTTCTATGAGTCAGCATGGATCACAAGCTAGTTCGAGTCAGCCTCGAGATAGTGCTCCTGGTCCCAATGGTACTGATGGTGCTGGTGACTCTATCAGTTGATATACTCAATGAGATATTTCAATTGTTTTATTTGTACTTTGATGATATATGATCTACTTTTGTTATTATGATCGAGACATTGGACTCTTTATTGTATCATTTTTGATCCGTTGATGTTACTTATGCTGATACTTTGATTACTTGATGAACATTGATGTTTGGATGTTGCTTTTCTGATCATTCGTTTAGAATTTGATATCTTGCCTATGTCATGATGATGGTACCATGGATTTTGATACTCTCTTTGATAGATTTCACTATATATGATGTCATTATGTGTTGGATCTCTTTTCAGGTGTTTTTCTATGATATGCAGATCTAGATGATTCTATCTTCTATATGCTTTGTTTGATGCTTTTTGAATGCAATTTTTCAAATGTATGCCTATGCTCTATTGATGCTTAAATGATTGTCTTATGTATGACATAGAATAGATGAATGCAATGCTACTTTAATAATTAATGATAGTGTGTATGTATGTAATAGATACATGTATGATGTTAGATGGATAATGGATAATGGATCTAATGGATGTATTTCTTTTGATATGTCAATGTGATGGATATACATAATAATGCAATGACCATGAGTTTAATGATTCATGATTCTAAATGTTATATGTAATATGGATGAATGATTCTATCATGAATGATATGCATTTAATGATGACTGATCTTAATGGATGAAATGAATGATTACCTAATGCAATGCACTTAATGGATTGATACTTAAGAATGCACCTTAAATGAAATGAATGCATCTAATGATATTTAATGAATTTGAATGATATTTAAATGGATGCAATCTAATGATAATGCCACTTAAAGATTCAAATGTTGGACACATTTAAATGAATGTAAGATTTAAAGAAGATGACTTAATGCAACTTAACCAATGTAAGTGAATTAATGAAATGCACTTTGTTTTTTATTCCCAACACACTCGATCACATATATTGTTTTTGATGATCCTTCAATTTTTGTTTTGACTACACCCCCTTTTCTTTTTCTCTTTTCAAATTAAGCTAAGAAAGGAAAAATACAGACTAAATACATTTAATCTAATATGCATGCAACTAACTGTCATTATTCAAAAAATTTGGAGCTTTTAATCATCATTGAGCGATTTTGGAATCCTGTTTAGTACAACCATCACTAGTTCAACTATGATGATATGAATACTTTTTGCACCTCTTGCTTTGCTTTCCCATATCTTTCTGGTATGACTATCATTGATTGAAGCCAATCATGAGAGTGTGAATACCGATTTTGTCAGATTCTATGTTGCAAGTGGATTTTGGTATTATGATATTGAAGATCAAAATAGCCAAGGTATCCTTTTGCGTAAACAAGCAGAAATCTCAGTTCTATCCTATGTAAAAGTCCTCAATGATTCTTTGATGATCACATCCTTAGACAAATAATACATGATTTAAAACTTTGATTTTAAGACAGTCATTCAGAAATCAACCAAAATATCATGCTTTCATCATAGCTTATCTAGTTTAAAACTTTCATCGATTTGCTAGAAAGACATGATTTCATCAATTAAGTCCACACTTAGAAAAAAAATTTGCAATGTTTTTCAAATCCATATTTCAAGTTTAGTTCTATCCATTTCATACTTTTAATCCTGATAAAGATAAGGTCATGTAAGATTTCAGATCAAATTTTGTGTTTGGTTCAAATTGGATTGGAATTTGATGAATTGATTTCACAATTGATAGAAATTTCCTTTGATGAATCCTTCCTCCTTTTGAGTAGATTGCCCCCAATTTGATATGATTCATTTGTGGGACTTAGGACAATTTGCAGATTAGGTGACCAAAATCTTTAGGTACTTGCAAATGCAACTGTGGGGTTTTATTATGCAATATATACACATGCTGGTGAATGAAAATATTTACAAGGTGACCTTCTAGGTATGCAACTGACTTGGACTTTCAGTGGCGCTTGTTTACCATGTTTTCACCAATTGAATGGATCTTGCTCTTTTTTCTATTTTTAAAGCTTTTCTCCTTTTTTGCTACCAAGGTGCCTATTTGCTAGGTTTTCACCAAGGTACTTTTTTCTCATCTTTTTGATTTTTTTGTATTTTTCTTTTTTTTCAATTTTTTTTTCCATATCATCAAGTTCCCTATTTGCTAGGTTTTCACCAAGACAACATCTTTTTTAGGATCATATATGAATGTTTTTAGCTTTCTTCATGCTCAATTTTCCACTATTTTTTATCTTTTCTGCATTTCTGATTTGTTTGTTCTTTTTTTGATTTTCCATTTTGCTTCCTAACCAGTTTGCTTCCCACTTTCCCTTCTTTTCCCTTTCTGCTTGATTCTTGGGATTCTCTCGCAAAACTAGGTCACCTATTTGAAATGTTCTTGACTTGATATGCTTGTTATAAGTCCTTGACATTCTATTTTGATATACCTTTAGATGATCAAATGCTTGTTGTTGTTTCTCATCTAGGAGTTCTAGTTCATGCAGCATAGAAACTCTATAGTCTTCCTCACTTATCAAACCATGCAAAGATATCCTTAAGGATGGAAGTTCTACATCCAAAGGTAAAACTAATTCTATTCCAAAGACTAAGGAGAAAGGTGTAGCTCCTGTTGGCATTCTTATGCTTGTTTTATAAGCCCATAAGGTAGGGTTTATTTTAATGTGCCAATCTCTACCTGAATTGTCCACCGTTCTCTTCAATATCTTCAAGATGTTTTTATTTGTTGCTTTGGCTTGTCCATTACCTTGTGGGTAATAGATTGATGAAGAATAATGGATCATGTGGAACTTTGTGCATAATTCCTTTAGGTCCTTGTTTTTGAAGTGCTTTGCATTATCCGTTATAATGGCATGAGGTATGCCATATCTACAAATGATGTGATTTAGGATGAACAAAGATATCTTCTTTCCCATTGCAGTTGATAAGGGTACAACTTCCACCCACTTGGTAAAGTATTCTGTTGTCGTGATGATGAATTTATGACCATTCGAGGATGGTGGATAAATCATTCCTATTAAATCTAGACCCCATTGATAGAATGACCAAGGTGTTGTCATCAGATGTAGCTCTTGTGCAGGAACATGTATCAAGTTTCCATGGAATTGACACTTTCTACAAGTTTTGGCAAAGTTACAAGCGTCTTTCTCCATCGCAGGCCAAAAATATCCTATCCTAAGAAGTTTCTTAGCTAGGGTTAGTCCATTTGAATGTGACCCACGAATTCCCTCGTGGATTTCTCACAAGGCTACGTTTGATTCCTCTTCTTCTAAACATATAAGGAGCATTCCATCTAGACTTTTACGATACAATGTTTCAGAAAGTATGGTATATCGAGAGGCTTGGCGAATGAAGCTTTTCTTTTGATTCTTGGTTTGGTCTATGGGTAGGATTTGATCTTTCAAGTAAGTATAAATAGGTCCATACCAAGGTGATTCATATGTTTTTAGCAAGCAAATGGTGTGATGGTGGGTGTGGTCATACGTGAGTTGTTCCACTTCTACCAGGAATTCATATCTGGCAGTTTGATCTGGTAGCTATAGGAGTGACGCCAAAGTTTCCATTGCATCAGCTACTCTGTTCTTTTATCTAGGCACTTGCTCAAATGTAATAAGAGTAAAGTATTTCTTTAGACTTTCCACCATGTTTTTGTATGGCACCAACTTGTCATCTTTCATTTGATATTCCTCATTAATCTAATTAATGACTAATTGTGAATCTCCATAAACCTTTAGTTCTGTCACCTTCCATTCTAATGCCAACTTGATTCCAATAACCAAGCTTCATATTTTGCTATGTTATTAGTGCATGGAAATAGTAATTTATATGATTTTGGGGTTGTAGATCCTTGAGGCATGATTAAGAGTATGCCTGCTCCTGATCCATGTTGGGTGTATGAACCATCGAAGTAAAGCTGCCATGTTTTTACCTCTATATGCACGATCTCAGAATCTGGAAATTCCACTTGGATTTGATGATCATCTTGAAGTGGTGATTCTGCTAATTGGTTAGCAATGAATTTCCCTTTAATATCTTTGCGGTCCACATATTCAATGTCAAATTCACTTAATACCATCACCCATTTGACTAGCCTTCCATTCAATATTGTTTTACTTAGAAAATACTTTAGAGTGTCAATATTGGCTATGAGCCTTATCTTGTGAGCTAACATATAATGGCATAATTTTTGTGAAGCAAAAACCACCACCAAGCATTCCCTTTCAATGAATGTTTAGTTTAACTCATAATTGACTAGAGTTCTTCTTATATAGTATATTGCTTTCTCTTTACCTGATTCATCTTCTTGTGCCAATAGTGCCCCCAATGAATTCTTTGTTGCTGAAATATATAGGATCAAGGGCTTGCCTTTGATAGGTGGCATCAAGATTGGAGGGTTCATGAGGTATTTCTTCAATATGTTGAAAGCTTCTTCACACTTTTCATCCCATTTGAAAATTGTGTCTTTATGCAAAAGTTGGGTGAAGTTATGACATTCTTGCGCTAATTGGGAGATAAATCTCTAGATGGATTGTATACTTCCTTGTAGAGACCTCATTTGGCTTATAGTTTAGGGTGCTTCCATCTCCATGATAGCTTTTACTTTAGCGGGATCTACCTCTATTCCCTTTGTAGATACAATATAGCCTAGCAGCTTGCCGGATTGGACTCCAAATGCACATTTCTTTGGATGAAGCCTCACTTTAAATTGTTCTATCCTTACAAAGATTTTCTCCAAAATAGATAAGTGTTCTTCTCTTGAGTGAGACTTGGCTAATATGTCATCCACATAATCCTCCATGAACTTATGCATCATATCATGAAATATTGTAGTCATCACTCGTTGATAGGTCATTCGTACATTCATCAAACCAAAAGGCATGACATTCCAACAAAAAGTACCCCATGCACATGTAAAGGTTGTCTTATCTTGGTCTTTTGGTGCTATCTTTATTTGGTTGTACCCACTAAATCCATCCGTGAGTGAGAACATAGAATGTCATGTTGTTAGGTCTACAATGGTGTCAATACTCGGAAGAGGGGAGTCATCCTTAGGACATACCAAGTTTAAATCTCTAAAATCTATGCAGATCCCGATGGATTTGTCTGCTTTTGATATTGGCACTATGTTGGAAATCCATTGGGCATAATCAATGGCCCTTATAAATCCCACTTTCAACAATTTTTCTAATTCCACTTTGACAAGTAGTGCTATATGTGGATGCATCTTCCTTAGCTTTTGCTTAATAGGTTTGGCTCCTTCTTTGATAGTGAGATGATGCATTATCAGATTTGGGTCTAAGCTCGACATGTCACCATAGGACCATGCGAAATTAACTTGTTTTTCCTTAAAGAACTTGATGAATTCTATTCTTTCTTCGCTAGATAGTGATGCCACTAGGTGAATGATCTTCGGCTCAGTTTCTGACCCAATATTTATCTTTTCTGTAGGCTCAATTAAGATGGGAGATCTTTCTTCATAATGTTCTAGTAAAGGAACCAAAATTCCTTCCTTAGGTGCCTCAGTTGGGTTTACACCTTTGGAAACATCCTTTATTTCTTTTTCTTTTTCTTTTTGATCTATTGTTACCACTACGTGGTTTTCAACACTTGATTTGTTTCCTTTTTTATTTTTTTTATTTTTTTATCTTTTAGGTGGATTGAAAATTTGGATGCTCCCCTTTGTCATCTCTTCCTGATATTCCCTGGTAGAAGAAGGTTCAACTGCATTAAGGTATTGGGACACCACATTGTCATTCAAAAAGGTTGGGAGTATGGTGGGTTCAATGGAGTCCCATTCAAATTAAGTCCAGGTATATGAGAGTTAAGGGATCAATGCTTGATCTTGGTTCAATGGGATTGAAGGATAATACCTCGTTAGATGGTTCATACATTATATCGTGCAAGTCTATGACATGGGCTTCTTCCAAATATTCTAAAGAAGTAGGATCAAAATCTTCCTCGCTAGAGTCCTCTAAGGTTTCTATTGGATAAAAGTCATGTGGATTAAACCTAATGTTTGATTCCTCCATAGTAGGTCTCCATGAAGGTATGCAGGGTTCAACTACCCATTGATTTATCTCTATTTCTATGCTTGGCACATCATTTAGAACCACTTGATTAGAACTAGATGCTTGATTTGAACTTGATTCTGCTATTTGTTCTTTATCTTTGCTAGAAGTATAGGTATGAATAACATCAATACCCTTATCATGGCATGACTCATCAGATAGTGTATCCCATTCCAAATCATTATAATCTTCATCACTATGAGATTCTAATTACAATATTTGACCATGTAGTTTGGGATAGTGTTTTTGAGTGTATCCTTCTTCAAGATACCCTAATCTTGTTTTCTCATTACTATCTCGCCATGTAGAATCTATTGGTTCAAAAAGTCCTTCATTCCTTATGCCCAAAGGTCCTTTTCCTTTGTACCCCATATTTTTCATAATGTGGAATCCCTTCCCATATTGATGTGTAGGAATGCTGGGATTTTGGATGTGTTTGACATGAGCACTTGATTCTTAATCTTTGTATAGCCAATTTAAAATCTCATTGTCTTCTTCATCCATGGCGGATGATGTGCTTTCCCTCACAAAGTTGTCATTATATTTATGGGGTAGATTTTAGGGTCTTCCATAGGACTTAGGTGATAAGGGAAAGTCCATCATGGATAAGGAGTATTCACCTACTCCTTTTTGCTTGATCTTGCACTGCTTATCAAAATTCTTCATCATTTGGTCCATTTTTTGATAATGGGCCTCTTTGGTGTACACTTGAATAGCTTGTGTTTGGTCTTCCTTTGATTTTTCAATAACATTATCCTCACTAACCTTCTCCTTTCCTTTAGTTGATGTAGCTAAGTTAGTGAGTTTTGGTATGTCTTCAATAACAACTTCCTTTTCTATCTTTTCTTTTCCTTTCAACAATGGGATGTCCTTAGAACTTTGCCCTTGCTCCATTTGATTAGGTATAGACCCTTCTGCATTGTATGGAACTAGAGAGTCATTTATAGGTTTGATGTTATTACAATATTGGAAGGGGTTCGAGTCCCCACTTTCCATTATTTCCTGCCCTAGATAAGGAAATTTTAGACATTGGTGATAAGTAGAAGGAACGACTTGCATTTCATGGATCCATAACCTTCCTAACAAGATATTGCAGGTCAAATTTAAATCTAGCACTTGACAAATAGTCTCCTTTTGCATGGGACCAACTCGTATGGGTAGTACTATGACTCCTTTTGAAGCTCTTTCTTCATCATCGTAGGCTTTTATAGTTATCTTTTTCTTAGGGTCAATAGCCTCCTCAGAAAATCCTAGGGCTTTCACTAGGCTAAGGGTACAAATGTTTAGGCTAGCCCCTCCATCTATAAGGACTCTTTTCACCCTATGGTTATGAATTAGGACTTCTATATGCAAAGGCAAGTTTTGAGGATGATTAAGTGACATGTCATCTTGCTCAGAAAATGATAAGAAGTGGGGTGCAATGAGGTGTCCTACCATATTTTGAAACTTGTCTACCTCCAAATTTAGAGGCACATTTGTTTCCAATAAGGCTTTCTCCAAGATATCCTTATGATTTGGTGATAATTTGAGCAACTCAAGAGTAGAGATTTGAGCGGGAGTTCTTTGTAATTGATCAACCAAGTTATATTGTTTTGATGATGAAGTTGAAGCTTGGTTTGATAAAATCATTTTAGGAGCATTCGTAGGTAGAATGATTTTCGATGCTTTCCCCCTAGTGACAACATTTGATGATGCTTCTCTTAATTTCTCCTTTACTATGATAACATTTATAGTATTATCTTCTTCTCTCAGGGTATTGATCATGTTATCATAAGTATGAGTAAAGTTAACTTTCTCATTACCTCTTTTTTGATTTTGGTTGGCATTAGATGACTCACCCTTTTCATGGTTCAAAAATGGGCTCTTGAAGGCCGTATGATCCTCATTGTTTTGAGGCCCTTCAATTTTGATGGTTCCATTATCTATTAGATCTTGCACCAAGTGCTTTAACCTCATGCATTCATTGGCCTCTATTTTGATGATATTTGCATTGGTGAGAATCATTCCACCAATTAGGTTTAACTTGAGGTTCATAATCTCTCACATTGGTTAATGTGATGATTTTGTTAGCAACCAAGGTCCTTAATGCGTTCTCCAAAGGTTCACCTAGATAGGTGAATTTTCTTTTATTATAAGTGGAGCTCATCACCATTGTTTCCTACTTGGTATATGGAGCTCATCACCCATATTATCTTCTGGGTGATCCTTGTAGTAAGACCTAGTGTATCTTGGTCGACTCATGGTATAACATGACAATTTTAGCAAAATTTGCAACAATTAGCAACTGGTAACACAGATTTTAGAGTTGCCACCCACTATTAGGTGGGAAATGAAATTATTTTATGCTGGTCTACAAACACGCAATAGACAAGATTTGCACTAACCTATTGCAAGCTATTCAGTTCGGTCCCCAGTAGAGTCGCCAATTTTGTTAGTGCTCAAATCTACAGATTATCAAATACTCATATAATCCCAATGGACATAATCTAGCAAAATGCAAACACTAAGGTATTAAGGATAGAAAACCTTCTTCACTTTGAGTATAAATACTCAGGCAGGTGTACTTGTATCAATTCAATATTTTATTGAGCTCTGAATTGTGAACTAGCTCCTTCACTGCTTTGTTATTACTTTTGAACATCAACTTAGTAAGATGATAAAACTCTGAGTATGGCCCAAATTATCCTGATACACAAAACTATGATGGAAATCATGAAAGTAGCAACATGAAACAATGGTTTAAGGATATTCATCCTTCTTCTTTTTAGAGTTAAACTCAAGGAAGGTTAACCTCATTCAGTGCTTCTACAAAGCATTACAAAACACATCCATGAACTTGTCATGGAATGATTCAGATTATGATTGTGCCGGTAAAGTAAAATGAAAGAATTATTTATATTTTGGGTGGCAAATAAATGTAAATGGATCTAGAACCAGTGCCTTATCCTCTTGGGCATCAGAGTCAAACCCTACCTCCACATATATCTATCAAAACAAATATACTGAAACTCAAATGACATGCCTAACATACCATCCTTTTAATTTCTACAACTGTCATCAAATTCATACATGGATTATTAATTCCCAGAGACCTCCCCTAAGATTTTACTCTTTCCTTGAAAGAAACTTAAGCTTAACCCCTATATTCACCTTGTGAATAATGTATTCAAAATGCCTTGCAATCTAAATACATAAGAAAACTAAAACACTCCATACATAAAGACAATAAAATGGTAGTAACAGAGCTCCAATATTTTGTATTAATGGTCAAAATGTGTTGATACAATATCTTCTCATTTAAAGAAAATAAGGTTTTGTATTAAGAACCTTTCTTACAGAGTATTTTTTCCCACCCTCTGAAATGAGCATAGACTTGCTATATATATCTTAGCCATCTTGGAATCCTCAAAAGGATGCAACAAGCTTGGGGCGGCTAGAAAAGATCCTACACTAGAGACAAGATTACAAATTGACAAAAAGATTGCAACAACATATTACAAATATCTTTTCTCAACAATTTCACAGGTGGCATCTTTGTCTAAGGATATTTCAAAGCAGTTGCTAAATTTGTGGCATGAATGATGACCGCCATTCCCGCTAACCTACATCATCCTTTGTTTGAAGCTTGCTCTCCCCCAATTTCTAGATCAGGTGCCATCTGCAGCTCTATTCTTGCTCTTCTTTTATAAGCTGGACAACTGGCCTCTTCTTCTTCTTTATTATTAGCTTCTCGCAAGCTGCTACATCATCATCCAATGGCCAGTTGTAAGTCTACAATTCATGTAATAATCTGACTTGCTTATCCCACATGGAATCAGTTATATTTTTGGCCTCTGCCACAAAGCGTGTGCAATCATTTTCAATTTTGAAAAGACTATCAATTATGCTATTACACCTCTCAAAATCCAAAGTATTGTCACTATTTAGGAAAGCATCTTGTGTAATTGCCAACTGATCCATTGATAGTTTCCATTCTTCCAACTTGATCACATTCCCATTGTCATCACATATTGATGGCAGATATTTGCTATAATGCTTATCAAACATAAACAACTTAGCCTTCACCTGGTTGGACTTACCTTTAAAAAACTTTGAAATAGCACTGACTAAGCCAATCTTCTCAAAAACTTCTGTCACTCCCCCAGGGATCTCAGGCTTATGCTCCTATAGACTATCAAGTTTATCAAACAACAAACTTCTCCCAGACCAAACACTATGAAGTGGCTCCAAAGTAGCCAATGATTCATTTACCTTTCTGTTGGTCTGGTGCAATTGGCTAACTGATTGATAAACTGTATCCATCTTCTCTATTATCTTATCCCACCTGTATTGTACAATCTTTGACATAGTGTCCAAAGATGCCTCTATCCTTATCTTCTCCAATTCTTTAGTAGGTCTCTCAGGGATTTCTTCATCAATCTGAATAGGGACCTCAATCTACACAAGGGGGGAAACTACTTCCTTTGAAGCTTCTTCAAGCTTTACTTTTATTTCTGCCAATTCATCCTCTAACTGCTTAATCTTTATCAATTTTAAGTCTCTATCCTTGGCCACCAGGTTTGCACTTTCAAACAATTTTGAATACCTTTCAGATAATTGAACTGTCTTTGCTTCATTCAGGTTAGCCCAATGAATTACTGCCTTGGAAACTTCAAGGTTAGTTGTATTCTGCACAGTCCATATAATCTTATTCCCTTCCATTTTATCCTCTATACTTAACAGAGATGGCTTTTGGGTCCTAGGGGCCATAGATCACATTGCAATAGCTTGAGATTTAGGGTCATAGCCACTTCCTCTTATCATATCACCAATGTGAACTTCATATGACAGGCTACCTAGTGGTTGCTTTCTTATTTGATCTATGATGAATGCAGAAGTCAGATCCCATCCTAGAGTCAATAGCATTCCACTTGACTTGACCAGTTGTCTAGCTTCATCTGCAGTTATGGGATCAAGGCTAGGATCATAAGAATTTAAGGCTCTCAATGTTTCTTCACTTGGCTCCATACCCTCAGGCAGAAGTTTCCTCACTTCTTGTTGCTTATTCCAAATAAGGAAACTCTTGAATTCATCAATTTTAATAAATTGGCCATCGCTCAAAAATTCCTCCTGATAGACCCCTCTGATATCCTTTTCTGACCACAAGGACTGTTCCTTATCTGTTTCATCAATGGCCACCTTCTTTCCTTCTCTAATTTCTTTTCTCAATTGGTGATGGTATACCCTATCACTTGGCACTAGAGCAGATGCTCTATCAATTATTCTCTTCTATTTTTCCTACCTTGAAGGCTTTCCTTCCTCAAGCCTCTGTTTCTTCAAAGGTGGCTCTGGAGAATCCCTTGTTTTTGGTTGGTTTTCAACAGGCTTAACACTCTGTACATCCTCAATTTGTGGTGGGCTATTCCCTTTCGGGGACTCATCAGAAAACTCCTCTTGATTAGAAGATGAATAGTCTTTCCTTTTCTTTGGTTGACTCTGGTCAATCAACTTGTCCAACTGATTTGATAGAGTGTCATGCATCTCTATCATCTTGTCAATTCTTTCTAAATAGGGAAGGTCAAGGAAGAAACCCTTAAAAGGAAGCTGGGCTGCCATCACTTGTTTTGACAAGTCTATCAAATCAAAGTACCTGTTCCATCTCCTTTTGACCTCATCATCATCTATAATGTTTCTGACTACATCTTCTTCATCCAAACCCTCATGTTCCTTAATCACACCAATGTTTGGAATATAGAGCATCCTGGCAGTTTTGATAAAGCCCTCAAGATCTACATGTCTATAAGCACCAGTAGCCATTTTGAACTGATTTAACCATGCAGTAATTTGAGGAAATGCCCTCTTTCCTACTAGGAAGTCACCTATCTTGAATTGCCTAGGTGTGAATGTACCCTTCCTGTGAGGGGCTAGAAGTTCTCTATCTGTCCACATCAACTGCCACACAAATTCCAAACAAGCAACCCTTGGAGGCACAAATTTTGGTAACAGATGTGGGGGTTGGGGGCAACCGTAGACTCTCAAAATTGTAGCATTCTCCCCCAAGTAAAAATCACCCCAATTATGATCTCCCTCCCATTTGTCCATAAACTGCACTGGTCATAGGAGCCTAAGGACCCTTGGGGATATCCTTGTAGTATTGACACCTAACATCCTTACAATAGGATAAACAATGAAATTCTAAAAGATACAAAAATCCCCTTCATTGGAAGTAGAATTCCACTTCCTCACCCATAATTGCACTGGATTATACTGGCCTTCAAAGTTGAACCTTGGCTTCAGCATGTTCGAATCAAAATTATTAATGTTGAAGAACAAAATTAAGTGCATTAGCAAAGAATAATGCCTGAACTTAATTGGGCTCTTACTATCCTTGACAGAAATCAAACCCTCATGCATTCTATCAATGATATACTGAATGTAATCATAGTTAGTATTAACCAAAGAATTTTGGATGTCTAGGATAATCATCAAAAGATCAGCTGGTAAAAACTCTGCATCCCCATCAATTCCCAAAACCCTACACAACCCATAACTAGTTTGCCTCATGTAATCCTGAAGGGATTTAAATTGGTAAGGGGCATTCATGTGAGCAGGGAGGGGAGCTATATACTTATCTTGTTTTGGGATATGCTTCATCATTTGGTCCTTCACTATCCCTATATTATTCTTGTATCTCTCCTTTTCTTTGCTCAGGTTGATTTCAGTAGAAGTGGATGTATAGACATTAAAAGCCTTCATGAACGAACCCCTATCAAGAGTAACCAAAGCTGACTGGTCCTCTTTCCTAATAGTCTTGGAAATAGGGTCATAACACCTAGCTAGAGAAACAATTAAATCCGCATCTAGGAATACATCAGGCACTACTAATTTCCCTAACCCCAAAGCCCAACCATTACATACAGGGATATGACTATCTCTATTTTTATAAAAGAAGTTGAAGATAGTATAACCTGTGGTATTCGGTGTGATAGGATCTCTGCAAAACCCTAGAACATCTTTGAAAACATCATCAAGAGCCCTTATGTTCTGACTGGAACCAAGTAGCAATTTCAAAAATTTGTTTGAATAATTAGGTTTGCCCTTGTCTTCACCACTCTTGGATTTTGCTTCACTGCTGGAAGATGTTGTGCTCCTCTCAGGTTGAATCATCTTTGCTATAGAATTATCTTCAATCTCTGCAAATGGATTCACTTGGCACTCAGAAATCACTTCAGAATGACACAATTCTCTTCGACTGATTTTGGACACAGGAAACAATGAGCCTAGCTTATTTATCGATATGGACCAAATGTGTACAACTACCACAATTACTGCAAATCTCCTTAATTTTTTCCACATTCAATTTCATATACCATCAGATTTCAAATTTTGAGTTAGTCATGTTTGGATGTTGACAGATAAATTAAACAACTCGAAAACAAGGCAAAGAGGAAAATGATTAAGATTCTGCACTTTGAACCTGTTTACGTCATGCAATCTTCCCTTGAAACTGATTGGATAGCTCATTAGTTTACTCTCCAGCTTGACACTGTATTTTATCCATGTAGGCAACAATCCCTTTTCTTTTCTTTTATTACCTTTTCCAACTGGGCCCATTTAGTGAATCAGCGACTGAAAGTCTCTCATAATTGCTTAATGCAATGTTAACCCTTGCTCATTTTCAGAGAACTGGCGACCAAAGCCTTCGCGGGTTCTCGCAATGCAATTCTTAACTTTTCATCATCTTAGCGAATTAGCGACTAAAGTGATCACCTTCGAGCACTTGACTGCAGTTATCATTCAAAGAACTGGTGACCAATGTCATCTCCCATTCTCTTAATGTCCTGGCTAACTATCAATTTTCTTGGAGATTTAGCGAACAAAGGGTTCGCACATTCGCTTAATGAGATACTTAACCGCCTGATTATTCAGAGAACTGGCGAAGCGTTTACTCTCTGAGTCACTGAATTTGTCTTAACTGCCCAGTTTATCTAGCGAACTCATGCCTAGCTGCCATGTGTCACCTTGTCGCATGATCGCATGGGCCAGAAATGGCCCATGCGATCATGCGACCACTCTGCAAAATTTAGTTCCGTCTGGGCACGGGCACGGAATTGGCGAACACTGTCAACAGACTGCCACCTCTAAGTCATGAAATCTTTCTTAACTGTCACCTTCATTCTGAGACTTAGCGACTGTATGCTTCGCTCATTCTCTAGATCACCAAAACACATGATCATTTGATTATGAGAATCAGTGGACAAAGGGTTCGCGCATTCACCAAATCATACTACCCTTTACATTTCTTTTAAGAGAACCTACGACCACATGATTCACCAAATCGCCAAATTACTTAGCCTCTCACTAATTTATTCTGAGAACAAGCGAACACTTGAAACAACCCTTTCCGCCAAATTCATCAAGCCAGACTGTCAGAGCCGCCAGACTTAGAAAACTATACACAATCGCTCATTTGCCAAATGAAACATGTAGGACCTAATAATACTTGAGATTTAATCATAACCGTTGATCCTGTCAATGATCTATGGTTCTCGCTAGGTCGCTAGATGTTAGCACAGAACCACCAAGGAATACGCGAATAAGAGATAATGCATTCGCCAAGTCACTTAAAGTTTTCTGATAGCTGCCTGATACTTGGAGACTTCACGATCAAGGATAACACTTAGCATTTTTGACACATTCGCCAGTTCGCTGAATGGTTGAGGTGTTCACTGGGATACTTAGAGACCACGCGACTAAAATGATGCTTAGCATAAGATTGACTTGTTCCCTGATTCGCTGAATACTATATGAGACATGCTATGACCTTTTTTGATTCAGTGAACACAAAAAAATTAAACACATGCATGATTTAATCAGCTTAAGTGACTAAAAAGGTAACAATGAAATAGAAGAATAAGGGCTAATCATGAGGGCTTTTGCATGAATTCGACATTTTCAAAAACAAAACCTAGGGTAAGGGTTTTTGAACTCGGCTATGACAATTTCCTGTGAATTTTCCAAACCCTAGACCAAACAAAACACCTAGAAGAAGATTTAACCCAAAATTTGGACACACACCTTAGAAAATTAAGAGAATATCCAACAGGACCCTTGATTATTGAAATATTTAGGTACATAATTATTATTATTGTTGTTGTTGGTATTGGATTTATTATCTTTAAATAATTTTATCTCTCCCCTCTTTACTAATACATCCTCAATCTTGATCCCAATATAGATGAGTTTTTCAAATGTTGGGGGACATTGGAGTTGTAATTGATAGTTCATTTTCATGGTCAAGTTGTTTGTGAATATTTCCATCTTCTCTTTCTCGGGGATACTTCATGGATACCTTGCAAAAATGGTCCTCCACATTTGTAGGAATCCTAAGAAGGATTCCCCATCTTTCTGTTTGGTATCACACAATTTGAGCATCGTGATCTCATGTTTGATATTATAAGAATAATGGGTTACGAACTTGGAGGCTAACTCCTCAAAGGTCTTTATTCCTTGGGGTAACTTTGAAAACCACTCCATTGTGAGACCTCCTAAGCTTCTAGGAAAGAGTCTCATTAGGTATGTATCATTGTGCATGAACTCAATGCTTAAGGCACAAAATTCCCTTAGATGATCCGGTGGGTCTGTTTTACCCATATACTTATCATATTTAGGAAAAATTGTATTGAAAGGAAAAGATACCATAACTAAGCTTTTTTCAAATGGAAAAGGACACAAAGCTTCTATAGAGAAGGGCTTAGGTTAAGCCACCTTTTTCATGGAATCAATTTTCTCTTGGAAGTTTTTCAATTGTCTAGTCATAGCATTCATAGGGTTATCCGCTTCTTGGTCCTTTTTAAGTTGCTCTATATCACAGTCGTAGGGAAGATTTACTCCCACTTGGGCTAGGTTTAGGAAAAATTTCTCCCTATCCCTATCTATTAATTTCTCCATAACTTCTAGGAATTCTTGGTCTTGGGTTGCTCTCTCAACTTTTTCTTCAAGTGTTTCTTTAGGAGCTTGATTAACATTGTTGATACAAAATATCTTCATTGTGCATGAACTCAATGCTTAAGGCACAAAATTCCCTTAGATGATCTTGTGGGTCTGTTTTACCCATAAACTTATCATATTTAGGAAAAATGGTATTGAAAGGAAAATATACTATAACTAAGCTTTTGTCGAATGGAAAAGGACACAAAGCTTCTATAGAGAAGGGCTTAGGTTAAGCCGCCTTTTTCATGGAATCAATTTTCTCTTGGAAGGTTTTCAATTATCTAGTCATAACATTCATATGGTTATCTGCTTCTTGGTCCTTTTTAAGTTGCTCTATATCATAGTCGTAGGGAAGCTTTACTCCCGCTTGGGCTAGGTTTAGGAAAAATTTCTCCCTATCCCTATCTATTAATTTCTCCATAACTTCTAGGAATTCTTGGTCTTGGGTTGCTCTCTCAACTTTTTCTTCAAGTGTTTCTTTAGGAGCTTGATTAACATTGTTGATACAAAAGGTCTTCTTTATTTATATAGATATCAACTCATATGAATATTGACCACACAAAAATAATGCATCGGCCTAAAATCAAAAGATATTACAATTACATTTAATGCACTACCACTAATCCTAAATCTAGGACACACTTAAACTTTACAGTATGCTACACTAGGACCAAATATAGGTCACACTTAAGATGTTTACAATGCACACTACATTTATCAAAAAATTCAAAACAACACAACCAAGTCCATGACTTGACTACCAAAATATCTAGACCTACCAGTAGGTGAAACAAGATAGAAAATATCCAAAATACGATACCAAAATCATCTGAGGATCATCACTATTGTCCAGATATTAGAAACACCTAGAGGAACACTGAAAGCATAGCAATTACCAGAAACTAACAGACAACTTCATGTAACACTGATTACCAAAAGCATACAAGTGTACCAAAACATGTAGGTTGTGAGTAGAACCAAGTACACCTATCATAGAACACAAAAATGTCCATATTGAACCTGTCTTGTGAATAACTGAAACCTCTAATGTATTACTGATAGCCAACATGTACATAACCAAAAAATTCCAACAACCAACCGATACCACCAAGATGTTGCTATGAAGGTTTTGACATCAATGAAAATAATGACATCAACAACTCAATATGTCTAAAAATCTCCTCCTTTGGAATTGATGGAAAAACACCAAAACTTCAAAAACAAAGGACCTCTGATCTTCAAAAACCAAAAGCTATTGGAGTTGATGAGAAAACAATCCACAGCTCACAAGAACACCTGCACGCAAACACCTATCACAGAAAGAGAGAGGAGTAAATAGCTATGGAGACCTGAACGTATGGATCCACGAGAGAGGAGAAATCCTTGATGTGTAAAAACAAAAGTTGCAAATCAAATAATGAATTGTCAGAAAAGGTTACAAAACAAGAAGAGATCAATCCTTATAAAATGAGATCTCAAACCCTAGGTTGTACAATAATAATTAATAAAAAAATTAATTATTATATGCCTAAAGTTTAGCTTAAGTCGAGAGAGGTAATAAGTGACTTAATAATTAAATCAATATGATTCAATAAATAAGAAAACACTTTATTACTCTAACACCCCCCCTTAAGATAAACTTTGGGAGAAGCTAAAAACTTAGAAAGAACAACTGAAAAAAAATGGGTCTCAACAAAAAAAGGCCCAATCAGGTACCCAAGTACAAAAGAGAGTCTCTATAAAGTGGAGAAATAGAGAAAACCACATGGGAAAAACTCTACTCCAAAAAGAGATCAAGACTAGTCTGAAGGACTGAAGAAGCCTCCAAAACTAGGAATGTTCCAGAAAAAAGGAACAAAGATGAACATGTACAACATCACTAAAGCAAGAAGCTACAAACTTTGTCAAGAAGTAACTATTGATTTGAAGATCCTCTACTGAAATATGACCAGTTAGAGTAGACTGTAATTTGCATGAGTGCCCTCAAATAACACTACTCGAATCAGGAGGTAAACAAAGGAAAAGACCTGAACTCGAAGATACAGATGACATAAACACCAAAAGTATGAAGAGTTGATCAATCAAAGATGGAAGAGTGCATCAAAAACATAGGAAAGAAAAGAGTGTCCATATGGTAAATGATCCATCTCACCGGAATGCATAGGTACCCAGCCATTGCATCCACCTAGTACATAGAATCAAATACTAAATACATAGCTCACACTATTGAACCAAGGAATTAGTAAAACCAACAGTAGAAACCCCCCCATACTACTGACAAGGGAGTAATGATAGGTACACTGAAAAGATCGTCCAATATGAAGTGCATGATGATGAAGAAGAATCTGAAACATCGAATGTGCAGAGAGAGTACAAACACATATAGAGATACCTAAGGCTAATGTCATTGGAGGAACACTCAAATGAAAAAATTAGATGGCAAAAAAAGGCAAACATCAAACCCCCCCAACACTTTATAATGGAGTGTGAGTACAAAGAGCACACATATGTGCAAGATCCTATACATGCAATAGAATGCCACTTTATCTCAGTGTGTGTGCATAAAAGAATGCTATAAAAGTGAAGTATATACTGCTCAAAGAAGAGCGAAGGCTTTTGAAATAAAAGAACAGCCTAAGATGAGCCATCCCTCAAAGGGAAGAGATCCTAGGACCTGTAACATCCAAGATATCCACCAAACTGCAAAAATGCAAGAATCTGAATAAAATTAACCTAGGGAAAAATCTGGAAAAATGACTTACAACACTAGAAAGCTCTCTGAACAAGCTTTCCAACGATATATCATTTTCCCAAAATGGAGTTCAGATGCGCAAGATAGAGCTCCCGAAGTACAGAACTAAACATCTAGATTTGACAGTGAAAACACCATAAAAAAAGAAAAAATAGAAAATCAAACCTATAGATATGGAGAGAGCTCAGAATCAGCTTTCCGATGATATCTCATTTGCCAAATTTTGACATTGTATGCTCAAGTTATGAGCAAAAAATCAATAGCTGTGCTAGAGGACCCAAAGAAGGTATCTGGAAGGATCTCAATGTGGGTGACATCACAAAAAGGATAAAATCACAAAAGAAACCATCAGATCTGATAAATCTTAGAAAGATATTTCCAGCAATATCTTGTTTGTCGAAAATGGAGCCCGGATGCAAGAGACACGGATCCTGGAATGCAAGAGGTATGAAATGCCGAGAGCCTAGAAAACATCTAACTTTGAAAGTAAAAAATAGCATCAAAATGGAAAAATATCAAAACCATACCAGCAAAAATGGATCAGGCTCAGAACCAACTTTCCAATGGTATATCGCATGCCTGATTTTGATCCTAGATGCCCGAGTTATGGGCAAAAATCCACTGTCTGTTTGAAAAATCAAGAAAAGCATGCAAGGGCCCAAAAAAGAAGATCTTTAACCTCTGGTGGTTAGGGTAACCGCCAGTCACCGTGGTGGTTACCACCAGCGGTGACCACGATGGTTACCATGGCTCGCACGATGGTAACACCAGCGGTGACCATGATAGTTACCACGACCTGTCGGCGATGCCGCTCAAGTGGTCGCCTGGCGGCGTAGCCTGTTTTGATTTTTTTAAATTTTTTAAAATCGTACTATCTCAGGATGCATGCTAGGCCGTATGACCTGGTACGTAATTTTTTTTGCATCTGAGGCCAACTTGTCCAAAATTGATAAGTTTTATATGGATTTTGGGTATCTTAGATGCTTCAGACGCAACTGTGAGGTCCGTTTGAGCCAGAAGTGCTCCAAAAAATAGTGATTGTCTCAAGATCTGTGCCAAGACCAGTTGCAAATTTGTTTTCTCATAGATTCCAACTTTGTCCAAATTGGACAAATTTTATATGGATCTTGGGGTTGTTGGACATTGTGAATGTTTGAAGCCAAGATGACCAGAAAAATAGGCCCCCCCAGATCTGACAGGAAACCCTTTGAAAAATGCAAATCTGACAAACATGATCGAATCTCTCAAGAAGAGGATAGGGGCAAGCAAATCTGAAGCTTTGATACCATATTGGCGTTGATGAGAAAATAACCCACTGATCCCAAGAACACCTACATGCAAACACCTGTCACAGAAAGAGAGAGGAGCAAAAAACTATGGAGACTTGAACGTATGGATCCACGAGAGAGGAGAAATCCTTGATGTGCAAAAACAAAAGTTGCAAATCAAATAATGAATTGTCAGAAAAGGTTACAAAACAAGAAGAGATCAATCCTTATAAAAGGAGATCTGAAACCCTAGGTTGCATAATAATAATTAATAAAGCAATTAATTATTATATGCCTAAAGTTTAGCTTAAGTCGAGAGAGGTAATAAGTAATTTAACAATTACATCAATATGATTCAATTAATAAGAAAACACTTTATTGCTCCAACAAAAACTCCCCTTCAGTCGATGCAACTTTTGTTTTTCTCTTTCTGTCCCCCTTTTTTCCATAATGGAAAACCAAGAAAGTCAATGAATATGATAGATTTAATAGAAAGGATTTTCTTATATCTCTCCTTCAATAATGGAAGCTCCTTCTTCCACTCAACAATGATAGCCCCCATCTGGGAAAAAAAGCTCTCGCACTTAACTAGTTTATCAAAAGATTTTATCTAGTCCAAAGGCTAAAACTACCTCTCATAATCTATTGCATTAGAAAGAATATCGGTAACATGATTCAAACAAATCTCTATCATGTCCTTTACTAACCAAATTTTTTTATCAGGTCTTCCCTCTGTCTCTGTAACAAAAACCATTCTACTGAATCTCACCAACTTTAATCCTCTATTTTCCTTCTTTGTCCTTAAAGACACCATATGTCTTTCCCAACTCATTCAATTCCTTCTCAATCACTTCACTTATTCCTCTAAAATTGTCTATAACAACATGCCACCAAAGACAATACCTGTATATATCAGTAATTTCCTTCACACATCCATGTGTCTCACCAATAATTCTATAAAGTATTTGTTTTGCATTATCACATTTATTCTTTATAGACTTATCCACCACATGATAATCATAACCATACTATAACATCTCATTCTCAATATCTCTAATCAAATTAGATGGTAACATACTAGACACACTAGATACTATAATTCTTTTACTAATCAAGTGATCAGTCAGCAAATACATCACCAAAGTCTTAATCACCGATGAAGAATCATACCACAACATGCCAATCTTATCAAAATCATCATCATCCATCAAACTCTTGATCTCATCAGAATTCACATGCTCATATTTTATCGAAGAAACTATATCTTTCTCCATCTCTTCTTCTTCCATAACTTATTTTTCTTCCTTGACATTTTCTTCTTCATCCTCCAAAATGGTAACACTTTCTTTTCCTTTGTCACTTGTTTTCCTCTTCTTAGGTTTTGGGAAGGAACCATAGACAACTTCATCCATTTTCTTCTGACTCGAGGAGGAACCCTCCTCACCAAGACTTACTAGTACAACACTAGTAACCATCAAACTTGACCCAAAATTTTCTCACAAATACATAAAGTATACATACATCTACTCTATTTTCCAACACATCCAGGTATCTATAAATTTGCTTATCGAAAGGAATGTTGGTCCTCCATTCAAAATTTTCTTTACTAGGTAATGAATTCAATAAATAAAAGACTAAGCACATTACCAATGATCCAAATTCAAATGGATGTTCACCTTCAACCATCATCTTTACATTTTCAAGAAAGTTATCTAGCAACAACTTACAAGGATCCATCTGAATATTCTCCTTTACAATCTTGTGTGAAATATAAATAAGTAATTTAGAAGTTGAACCATCATGATTCCAAAATTGAATCTTGTAAGAAACACTATAGGAACATACCTCACAATAAAATCTTCAAGAGTGTTGATAATAAATGCACACTCATCTCGACCAATCTCAGTCAAATCTTCTACCTCCTGATAACTTATAGTTTTCTTTCCAAGAAATTCATCGACGCAACATAAACTAGTAATTGCACTAATTACCACTGTGGGAATGTCATGGTACAAACTATTTCAAATTGCATCTTGCCGACATGGTTGATGGTATCAAGTAGTATAAAAAGGGTGAGGATTATTATTATTCGAGTGGCTTATGTTTTTCTTGTATGCGAAGTGATTGTGAATATGTTTCTGGTGATCTACATGTTGTTAATTATGCATGTGGAAGATTATTGGTAACACTAATATCAATGGTGGATTCAATTTTATTTCAAATACTTTAGAAGTGATCCTCTTTGTATTGGAAATGAGCCTCTTTGTATTGGAAGTGAGCCTCTTTGTATCGATAGTGAGCCTTTTCATACTTAAGGGTAGTTAGCCTGATTGGAAGTGAGACTTACCTATTGTGAGTACAACAGGTAGTGAGCCTTTGTAAAAATCACCACACCAATGTCATCTTAACATGTGTTTTACATTTTATGAGAATTATCTTCTTTGTGGTTTTTCCCAATTTGGGTTTCTACGCAAGTCTTGGTGTTTTATGTGTCGGTGTTTCTGTGTTCTTAATGCTTATATTTTATGTGGATGTTTGATGTGCTTAATTGAAAAATCTAAAGTTGTTAATATTGTTATTTGTGAGTTGGCCGATAGAGAAATTTTTTTATAAGTTGTGTGGGAATAACTGATTCACCCCCCTCTCAGTTATTCGGCCTATTCAACAATTGGTATTAGAGCTTGGTTCCTCAGTGAAGAGCTTAACCGCTTGAGGAAGATTTGATGGTGCATAAATTGAACATTCCCATATTTGATGGATTAGACTATAGTTTATGGATTGATTAGATGAAAAGATGCTTAGTATGAATTAGTTACAAGACGTAGAAGCATGTGGAAAAAAAGTATGTATTTCCTCAAAATGGGCTTAACAGTCAGGACGAAATCGAGGCATATAAGGAGAATGAAAAGGCAAGGTTTGCTATTACTAGTGCTTTATCAAAGACTGAATTAGCAAAGGTTATTTCTTTTAAGACTTCTTATGAAGCTTAGGAAAATTTGAAAGAGATCTATGAGGGGAATGTCAAAGTTAAGTTATCTAAGAAGATGACAACTAAGAGACTTTATGAGAATATGAGAATGGAAGACGGTGAAGATATCAAAAGTTACTTTTAGAGAGTTGAGAATGTATTGAATGAAGTCAAGAACCAAGGAGACACTATTACCAATGAAGAATTTATGGAGAATATATTGATGACATTACTAGAAAGCTACAATGATAAGATCTCGATAATAGATGAGGTGTATGATCCAAAGAAGTTTACCAAAGAGCAATTGTTTGGTACCTTGACAAGATTTGAATTAAAGAAGTTTGGAAGAGACAAGAGAAGATTTTAAATGACATTCAAAGAAACAAAATCAAATGATGATCTTGATGGTGATGATGAAGAAGAATTTGAAGAAAACTTTGCAAGGAGATTGAAGAAAGGTACCAAAAAGTATAAAGGTATGTTACCTCAAAAATGTTTTAGATGTGGTAAATTGGTCATTTGGATAATAGATGTCTAGAGAAGGGTCATAGATATAAGTTTAATAAGTTCAATAAGAATGCTTACTATGTGAATGAAGATGCTAGTATCATAGATGATGAATCAAAGACAAAATATTTTTTATTTTATGTTGAAGAGGATGAGAAATCAAAAATTGATATTACTAATATCTATGCCGAAGTTGATGATGGTGTTGAAACTGATTTGTGTGTTAGAAGAAATAAAAATGAATGGTTGATTGATAGTGGTTTTTCTCATCATATTCCCAAAGATAAAAGTAAATTTGTGTCACTTAGCAAGTATGATGGTGGTATTGTTAGATTTGGTGATGACAAAGTAACTTACATTGCTGGTAAAGGCTCTATTACTTTTGATGGAAAGAATAACACTGAGAATGTCTATTATGTGAAGGGTTTATATCACAATTTTTTGAGTGTTGGACAAATGTGTCAAAATGGATATGATGTCATTTAAAAAAATGAAGGTTGTGAAATCAGGAAAAGATCAAGAGACCTAATTGCAATCAAGAAAAGAACAGGAAGGAACATGTACCAACTAGAAGGAGTGTCAGAAGGATGTTGTTTACCATATCAGACCAATGAAAGTTGGCTTTGGCATAAGAGGATGTGTCACATAAACTTTGATAAATTGGTGAGAATAATATCATCTTGTGCAGTGAGAGATCTAACAAAGGAGGAGAGTTTACATCTGATGTTTTTGAGAGTTTTTGTGAAAATTGTGGCATTAATAGATAGTTTTCAACAACAAGAACATCCCAATAGAATGGTGTTGTGGAAATAATGAATTAGACAATTTAGGAAGCAATGAGAACTATGTTGAAGTAGACAAATCTACTAAAAATATATTGGAGATAAGTGGTACATACTTCTGTGTATACGCTTAACATATTCTATACTAGAAGAAATATGAGAAGACTTCTTATAAGTTATGGCATATAAGAGAACCTATAGTCAAGTACTTCAAAATATTTGGCAACAAGTGTTACGTTCATGAAGATGAAGACAAACTTGGGAACTTTGATAACAACGCAGATGAAGGAATGTTTTTGGATTATTCTATAAGAAGAAAAGTGTATTGGTGCTACAATAAAAGACTAAACAAAATTGTGGAAAGTACAAATGTGAAGGTCGATGAATAATTTTATAAGTTCCCTAAGCGACACATTGAGTATGAATCTAATATAAAGAATAAAATAAAAGAGGAAAATAAATAAGAAGAAGATACTCAATGGACATCGACATCTACAACTAAGAAACCAAGGAATGTACAAAAGAATCATTCAGAGAATCAAATCATTGGAGAGAAGAACAAATGATTTGTTACCAGAAGTAGAGAAACACAAGACCGTACTTTGTTGTGTTTGCTTTTATAAGTTCAACCTGAATCTATAAAAGAAGTATGCAATGATTTGAATTGGATAAATGCTATAAAGGAAGAACTTGATTAAACTGAGAAGAATCAAACTTAGGAACTTGTGCCTAGACCTACAAATAAGAATGTGATTGGTTGTAAGTGGCTGTATTGAGACAAGTTGGATGAGAATGCTAAAGTGGTAAGAAACAAGGCAAGACTAATTTGTAAAATATATACTTAGATTGAAGGAATTGACTTTGATGACACTTATGCTCCTATTGCTTGGATGGAGGTGACTAGAATATTTATGGCATTTTCATTACATAAGGATTTTAAGGTTTATCAGATGGATGTGAAGTTAACATTTTTTAATGGAGAGCTAAAGGAAGAAGTTTACATTGAGGAACCGGAAGGTTTCAGATTAGAAGAAAAACCAAAAGTAGTATACATACTGAAGAAGACACTGTATGGGTTGAAGCAAGCACCAAGAGCTCGGTATAGTAGATTAGATAGATATTTGATTGGATAGAAGTTTCAAAAAGGTTTTTTTGACAACAATAGATAATACAAGAAAGATTCAAATAAGCTTATGATTGTTGTTGTGTATGTTGATGATATTATTTTTGGAGGCAAGGGAGATTTGTGCAAAAGATTTGTAGAAGAGATGTATAAGGAGTTTTAGATGTCTATGATAGGAGAGTTGAATTTATTTCTTGTATTATAGGTAATTCAAAGAAGAAAAGGCTTTTTCATTTCTCAGTCCAAGTATGTCAAGGAATTATTTAAAAAGTTTGGGTTGGAGAATTCCAAACTAGTATGTACTCTAATTGTTACCAGTTGTAAGCTAACTAAGGAAGACGAGTCACCGAAAGAAGATGCAAGTAATATAAAGAAATGATTGGTGGATTATTGTACCAGATGCTACTAGACCAGATATTATGTATGTAATACCCCCTCCCATAGTTTGATTTTCAGTTTTATTGCCAAACTCTTTTAGGCCACTTTTAGGTGTGAGTTGATTATTTTAGGGATATTTGAGGATATGAATGTATGACATTACATTAGATAGTTGTGAGATATCATGTATTTACAATTGGATGATTTTGGTTATTTTCATGTTGATTAAATGCAAATGATTATATATATATATGTGTGTGTGTGTGTGTGTGTGTGTGTGTGTTATGGTTATTTCATGATGATGATTTATTTGTTAGGATATCATTGATGCTTATGGTTTTACTGACCCCATACTTGCATGTGTATGGTTGGTGTGTATGTTTTATATTTATGTTTGATGTGCCTGATGTGGTTGAGGGATGAAGTCGTAGTTACCTGCTTGCGAGATCCACACGATCGACCAATCCCCGCCATTGTTTGTTATATATTTATAAATGTATGTCCATGCTCGTCTTTTATGTAGGTTTGTAGGTACCGGACATCGACTTCTATGAATTGCCAGGATGAGCGTGCCCTATCACAATATCTCAATGGTAAGAGAGGGGAGATAACATACAGATCCAAATCCCAACCAAGCCATTGATTGTCCTAAAATAATGGAAAAGTATTTGTTTCTACCCATCCAAGTGAGCTCTTCCTTAGTGTTTATTTATTATTTGAGTTAGTTAATTTTTCGTGTGTTGTGTGAGTCAAGTGAATTTTCTTGTGTGGATTATTTGATTTAAAATAACTAAATTAAGATTAATTATGAGATTATAATGATTATATTTTATGAATATAGAAATATTAAATATAAGAATATTTAATTATTAAGAGTTAATTAAATACCTTTATTTAATTAAAGGTCTAAATTTGGAATAAAAGGGTTTAATTAATTATTAAATCCAAATATGAAATTAAAGGCATAATTAATTTATTTAATATTTAATTTTTAATTGCATAGTTAGTAATGTGCTAAAATATTAATTGATTAATTAAATACTAACATGCAATTTAATTGCACATTCAGTTTAATAAAAGTGAATTAAAAATTTAAAGTTAAGTTGACTTAGGAGTTGTAACTCAAAAAGTGCATATTTTATTATTAAATTATAATTAATAATGCAAAGAGAATTGATTAAAACTAGGTAGAGAGTTGAGTTCTGATTTCTAGGGATTGCATGTTTTAGAAACCCTAGGAGGAATAGGCTTTCTTTATGAGAGGTTTCTGGGTATTATTCCCATAACGTCTATTAGGTTTTAGAGGAGCTCTTTTGGGTGGATTTGGAAGATATTGAAAACTTGAAATTTTGAAGGTTGAATTGGATTCTTCTTGTCTTCAAATTTAGGCGTTGTTTGAGGTAGGGTTTGAAACTTTCCATTTTGTAAAATCCTTCCTTTGAAAAGATTGCTTCGCATCAAGAATTGTTTATGTGAGTGAATTGAAAATGGGTTTCTTTTTTTTTTAAATCAACTTTATTTCTTTGAGAAATCTTGGATTAGTTTTGATGACAAATTAGATATGGTATTCTATTGGAATTGATTGAAACCCAAGGAAGAGGTTTTGGGAAAATGTATAGATATATATGTAAATATGGGTTTTTATGTGAAAGCCTTATTCAAACAAAATTAGTCTTATTAAAAAAACCCTAGTCTTCATTTAATGGAAAATGAAACTATTGGAAAATTAGAGGTTCAAGAATATAGGTTTTCAATTAAAAAAATATATGTATTTGCTTTTTGAAATCTATTGAATTTTTTTAAAAAACTAGTCGTATCAGAAAACCATAGCGTCCATTAAAAGAAAATCAATTGAGAAAAAAATGGTTGTTTATTGATTTTCCTTATTTTATTAAAAAAAAAGAGAGAGCTTGCTATTTGGGCTCAGAAAATTTCCTGATGAAAAAAATAAAATAAAGTTTTTAAAAAAATTATAAAGAAGGGGGCAGGGATCCCATCCCCCAACCCCCCAGTGGCCCCATGACTGCCAGTGGTTGTGGCTGCTACCACGACAGCCAACCGACCGCATGGCAGACTTAGGCTGCCATGACAGTTAGCTTGCCACATGACAACCAAGGGATGTCGTCGACAGTGCTGCTGTCGCACAGGCAACAAGGGGGAGGGTTTAACCCCCCAAATAAAAAATAAATAATATTTTTTTTATTAATTAAATTTAAAATTTTAATATATATTAAATTAATAATATTAATAATATTAGTTTATATTTATTATTAATTAAATATTAATATTAATTAATTAATAAGATATTTATATTTGTTAAATAAATATCATTGTTTGTTTAAAATAATTCAATTTTTTGTATGAACATTTATTAGTTAAGTTGGGCTTTAGTAAACACTTGAAAATATATATATTGATTTCCTTTATTATTGACTAAGATTATTTAAGAACATGATAGTTGTTATTTTATATGCATGTTTATGATGTGTTGACTTGTTTTAACTGATTGCATTTTAATTCAAATTGGATTTCAATTAATGAGATTGCGTCTTTTTTTAAATGACTGAATTATGATTCGATTATTACTTAAACCTTGTTTCATCTTTACTTGGGGATTGAGTTGGTTGTTAGGAAATATGAACCAGAGGCTTAGGATGTATTTTTCTGTTGATTCTTTTTATGAGCATTGTGGTGTTTGAGATGGGTTCGATCTTTTTACCCAACTTTGTCCGATTTGTAACTCATGTTAGTATGCACACTTGAGAGTGCTTTTTTAACTTGGTGGGTTGAGAACTAGATGTTGTTCCTTATGTTTTGTGGGAATTGGAAATTGTGAACATCATGCTTTATGAGACCGATGTCATTATTTATGACTTGTGAGCCTAGGGGAGGTTAAATAGGTGCATCTTAGGGGAGTGGCTTACAAGAGGGGTCTGAGACCCAAAGTGGTCAGTGCTAGGGTAAGCTATCGTAAGTTTATTAATAAGTGATAACATAGTAATTAAAATTTGGAGAGTTCATCAAAAAGATAATTAGTGATTATGCCTCGCCCATGCCTTGAGTGCTTGTAAAGGATAAGGGTGCGAATGGGATAATACCTAGAGAGTAGGTATGATTAGAATTCCTCATTTTCATGAGAGGGTATTCTAGTTTCACGTGGGTCATATTGAGGGTTTGGGGCCCAGAGTGGCTAGTCCAGGATAACTCCATGCTTCAAGGTCTGAGGTCCAGAGTGACTAGTCCAGGGTAACTCAAGTAGATGACCATGTGATGACACTCCCATAGTTTTTAGCCTAAGTCTCCTCCATAGTTTTTTGCATTTTCCTCTCGTGGAGTGTCTTTGGTATTGTAGTATTACTTGGTGGTGTGTTTATGGGTATTTGTTCGATAATATGGTATTTGGTGTTTTGGTAAGTGTTGACATTTTGATATTTATTATCTTTTCTTTATGATTAGTTGGTGGTACCTTTTGAGATAGAAAGCCTTCAAGATCCATTGCTTAGTGGTTTTTTTTTATTGGGTTTGTTATCCATGTAGGGTTTATTGTTATCTCCTCAACATGGTGGGAGTGGACCTTTGGTTCTATGAAGCTTGATGATAGTGTTTCTTTTACCATTTGAGATTCTGACATTCCTATAGCAGTGTTGGATGGTGCTTGTTGTTGTTACCTTTTTCTTGTTCTTCATTGGAAGCTTTCTCATGTTTATCTTATGGTGTTTATATTTGTACCTTGGATCAGTGCTTCAGATGTGATCCTTTGGAGTTATTGTACTATTCAAGTTGTATTTTGTTATTATGACATACCTTGTGACTTGTGTAGATGATGTTGTTTCATTGTATTTATACCTTATGGTGTTTGAGGTACTTGTTATTCATTTGTATATGATATATTTTTAATTATATTTAATCTAAAATAATTAATTAATGTATACATAATTCTACGTCATGGGACCCTTGAGAATTGTTGACTATATTTGAGTTGTACTTATGTACTTGTTTATATCTTATGATTGTATTGCTTCCACATTGTTATCATTATTGTTTGTAAACACTTCATAAAAAAAATATTCTGTAAACATAACAACATGTTTTAGGTTAAATTCTCTTGGGTTCCCTAGTGGGGCATTACAATGTATGCAGTATGCTTGGTAGCCATATTTCAACAAGAATTGAAAGAATCACATGTTATGGAGATGAAAAGGATATTCAAATATTTAAAAGGAACATAAAATTTTAGTTTGTGGTATCCAAAAGGTCCAAATTTCACGCTGACAACCTATACTGATGTAGATTGGGTAGGATGTTTGGATAACCAATGAAGTGCTAGTGGTGGAGCTTACTTTCTTGGCTCTCAGTTAGTTGCTTGGTTAAATAAGAAGGAAGATTTTGTAACTTAATCAACTGCTAAATCCAAATACATTGTAGCATCCTCGTGTTGTACTCAGGTATTATGGATGAAACAAACTTTGAAGAATATAGGAGTTACATTTGAAGAACCAATTTCAATCATGTGTGGTAATACTAGTGTGATAAGCATGTCAAAACATCCATCACAACATTGTAGAATAAAGTATATATCTATTAGGTATCATTTTATTAGAGAGAAGGTGTTGGATGGTAAAGTAAAGCTTTGGTATGTACCTACAAAGGAGAAGATAACAAACATATTCAAAAAACCTTTGTGCAAGGATACTTTTGAGTATCTAAAGGGGAAGCTTCATGTTATGCCCCTTCCTAGCAATCACTAGAATGCACCGGTGTGTGCATTAGTCCAACATGGTTGCATGGTTATTCCTTTTTGGATCAGTGCTTGGTGGCTTCCTCTCAAGGGGAGTAGAGTGGGTTTTTTCAAGGGGAGTTCGACCCTTTGTCATTTTTGTCAAAGGTAGATAAAGTCAGCGAAAGATGGAAAGCTAAGAACCTTGTTGCTAATATCATTGGGAGCTATTTTCTTTTTTATGGATGAGTATTTCCATCAATGAAAAAGGGGGAGATTTTTAGAATGTGAAGTTGATGCTATTCATGTTGTTTCCATTGATGTCAACATATCCTATGCATTTTCATGTTCTAGTTCTATCAATTGTTGTATACTGATAGTTTTGGTGGTATCGCTTGCTATACTGATAGGATGTGTGTCTCAGCATGTGCTCATCGACAGTTTTCTCTTTTGGTGGTGGTTCTACATTGTGTGAAACATTTGGTGGATTGGTTATTTGGTTTGATTCTATTTGGAGCATATCTGTTTATGTTTTTGGTCCCAACCAACGTTATGTAACATGTTCAACATGACCGTTGGAACCGATGGCATTGGAGATGGTGTTGCGTACTGGTATGTGCAAGACAAGTTTTATTGGTCGAGGTGGTCCACATCTCATTCCTTACCACCACATGAATGTCTTGGTGAAACCTATTTTAAATTGCATTTGGCTGACATGGTTGATGGCATCAAGCAATATAAGAAGGGCGAAGAGTCTTGCTATTTGAGTGGCTTATGTTTTGCTTGTGTGAAAAGTGATTGCAAATCTATTTCTGGAGATCTATGTGTTGTTGATCGTGCATGTGGAAGATTTTTGGTGATAGTGATCTCATTGGTAGATTCAATTTGATTTCAAATACTTTGGTAGAAAGCCTTGTATTGGCCATGAGCCTCTTTGTATCGACAATGTGCCTTTTCATACTTAAGGGCAGTTAGCCTAACTAGAAGTGAGCCTTACTTGTAGTGAGCACAAATGATAGTGAGCCTTTGTAAAAATCACCATACTGGTATCACCTTAATATGTGTTTTATATTTCATGATAATTATCTTCTCTGTGGTTTTTCCCAATTTGGGTTTCCACATAAATCCTAGTGTTCTCCATGTCGGTGTTTTTGTGTTCTTAATGCTTACATTTTATGTGGATGTTTGATGTGCTTAACCAACAAATCTTAAGTTGTTAATATTGTTATTTGTGATTTGACTAACAAAGAAAAAGTTTTATAAGTTGTGTGGGAATAACCAATTCACCCCCCCTCTCAATTATTCATCCTATTCAACAACATTTCCCAACCATGCCTCCCGAAAAGAATAAACTTTCTTTCCATATAATACCTTTGAAGGGAGTTGTATGGGAACAACCACTCTTTCAACAAATCAAACATAACTATTGGTAATTAATACCATCGTTATAACATTAATTCTTCAAAATTCTATTATATTTATTATTAATTTTAATTTCTAAACCCTTACATTATTTATTAATTAATAGTAGTAATGAATACATACTAACATTAATTCACCTTATCCACCCACAAACATATTACATATTATGACTAAATAATTGCCATAGTTATATAATTAACACTCCTGGGTGAACCCACAATAGTGGGTTATACTTTTTTGCCTGAACAGACACTGAACTTCACATTTTGAGAAAAACTTTTAGATTCAGATGCATATTGTCATTGAACCGTTCAAAATCAGAGGATGAAGTAAATTAGAGTCTTTTAGGATTTTCTATCTAGATTCTAAATATTTTATTTTTTTATTATTTTTGAATTTATTTGAATACTTTTTTCTTTCTCCCACAAAAACTCGTATGGTGCTGAAAATGTCATTTTCAAATAGTAACATTGTTTTCATAGAGCATAACTTTTTTTGTAAAATAGATGTGAATGCGATTCTTTTGAATTTATTTTTGTAACATCCATACAGAGGGCAGGCAATTGGTTTGACAACATTATCACTATTATTGCATATTTCATTAACGTTTGAAGTTGACTAAACCATAATTTTAACGTACCTTGACTACATAGCTTATAACTTATTGTGTATTTATCAAATTTCAATTTTATTTTTTTTAATAGAAAGTAGACTCGAATAAGGAGGGCACTGTTATTTTTCAAAAAAAAATTTCCTTTTTTTACTATTTTTCATTGAACGTCAAACTCAAAGATTTATATTTGATAAAAAACCTACATTCATTTAACGTCAAAAACCATACACATAATAAATTTAAAAATAGTCAAATATATAATCGTTAGAAAGCTAGTTCTGTGTACTTTTGTATGCAAAAGGATGTCTTCTTATTCTTCCATTTGATCAGCGCGCTTGAGGCCTAAAGCCATGAAATTCTCAGAATTTCTTCAAAACTTGCAACCATGGCCTAAACCAGACACTTTCGATCAAAACTTTTGACTTTCGATCAAAAGTACTTTCTATCAAAAGTACTTTGCTGAAAAATACAATTTTTATCCATTACTAAACTACTTTTGATAGAAACTCAGTTAGTTTTGATTGAAAGTTAACTTTGACTTTCGATAGAAACCTATGTCAGCCTTTTTGGTGGCATTTCCAGTTAATAAGGATTAGGTATAAATAAATGTATTTTTTTTTCATTTCATAAATCCAAAAGCTATAAAATAATTCACATTTAGGAGAAGGAAGACATTTTGGCACGGAATAATTTTCTAAGTTGTGATGGGAAATAAAAAGAGAAGACTAAACAAAAGTACACGACATTATTCAGAAGAGACTGAACAAAGACTACGTGAAGAATCACAAAAAAGATATCATCATCGAAAACAAGGTATGTCTAAGATGTTTCTCTAGATAGATATTTTTAGTTGATGGTCAAGACTTGTCTTAATGTTCATGTAAATGTGATATTGTACCTATTAGACTTAACTTGACTTAATTGTAGACCTATTTGGACTAATAGGACCTATTAGGACCTATTAGGACCTATTAGGACTAATTAGAACCTATTCTAGGACTAATAGGACCTATTAGGACCCAATTAGAATCAATTAGAACCAATTAGAACCTAATTAGACTCAATTAGAACCAATTATGACCTATTAAAACCCAATTAGACTCAATTAAAATTAATTAGCACCTAATTAGACTCAATTAGGACCAATTATACCCAATTAGGACCAATTAGAACTAATTAGAACCAATTAGAATCTAATAGGACCTATTTGGACTAATTAGGACCTAATAGGACCTATTAGGACTAATTAGGACCTAATAGGACCTAATAGGACCTATTAGGACTAATTAGGACCTATTAGGACTTATTAGGACCTATTAGAACCTATTAGGACCTAATTAGGACCTATTAGGACTAATTAGTCCACCTATTAGGACCTATTAGGACTAATTAGAACCAGTTAGACTCAATTAGAACCAATTAGGACCTAATATGACCTATTAGAACCAATTAGGACCTAATTAGACTCAATTAGATCCAATTAGACTCAATTAGAACCAATTAGGACCTAATAGGACCTATTATGACTAATTAGGACCTAATAGAACCTATTAGGACTAATTAGGACCTAATAGAACCTATTAGGACTAATTAGGACCTAATAGGACCTATTAGGACATATTAGGACTAATTAGGACCTATTAGGACTAATTACCTAACTAATATGACCTATTAGTCCACCCAATTAGAATCAATTAGAACCAAATAGCACCTAATTAGACTCAATTAGAACCAATTAGGACCTAATATGACCTATTAGAACCAATTAGGACCTAATTAGGCACAATCAAAACCAATTAGATCCAATCAGACTCAATTAGATCTTATTAGAACTAATTAGGACCTATTAGATCCAATTAGGACCTAATACGACCTATTAGATCCAATTAGGACCTAATTAGGACCAATTAGGACCTAATATGACCTATTAGACTCAAGTAGGACCAATTAGGACCTAATATGACCTATTAGACTCAATTAGGACCTAATATGACCTATTAGACTCAATTAGGACCTATTAGACTCAATTAGGACCAAATAGACTCAATTAGGACCAATTAGGACCTAATATGGACCAATTAGACTCAATTGGGACCAATTAGGACCTAATATGACCTATTAGACTCAATTAGGACCAATTAGGACCTAATATGACCTATTAGACTCAATTAGGACCAATTAGGACCTAATATGACCTATTAGAACCTAGTTAGACCCAATTAGGACCTAATATGACCTATTAGACTCCATTAGGAAAAATTAGGACCTAATATGGACCAATTAGGACCAATTAGGACCTAATATAACCTATTTGAACCCAATTAGATCCAATTAGGACAAATTAGGACTTGAAATTAGGACCAATGTGGATCAATTAGGATCAATTAGACTCAATTAGACCTAATTAGACAAAATTAGACTCAATTAGGACTAATTAGGACCTAATATGGACCAATTAGGACCTAATATGCCCAATTAGGACATAATATGACCAATTAGGACCTAATATGACCCAATTAGGACTCAATTAGACCCAATTAGGACCAATTAGGATCAATTAGGACCAATTAGAACCTAATTAGACTCAATTAGAACCAATTAGGACCAATTATGACCAATTAGGACCTAATATGACCTATTAGAACCCAATTAGACTCAATTAGAATAAATTAGCACTTAATTAGACCCAATTAGACTCAATTAGACCCAATTAGACTCAAAAGTTTTTTTTTAATAATTTATACTTCATACATGTAGGAAATGCTCAAGAATCAGAAGCTCAACAAATTGCCCAACCTTCAGAAGTTGGTGAAGGGTCATCACTGTAATACCCCAAAAATGGGCTATAGGTTCATTAACCTCTTATATCAACATATTGAATGAAATCGACATCAAAGTCCTAACCAAAGGCACATCTGCACATTATCAAATCCTAATTGATTATCTCAAATTCTGCATCGGGGAATATTCCTAATTATCATAATTATCTTTAATTTAATGATTATTTGGCGATAAATCCAATTTATCCTAAAGTTTGATTAATTGAATATTCTCAATATTTAATTAATTAGATTTAATTCTGCCACTTAATTATTTAATTGAAGTTAATTCTATTTATTCCTAATTGTATTATTTAAATTTGACAATAAATCCAAAATCCTATGAATAATTGATTAAATTCTTATTTAATTAATTAAAGCAAGTTGTCAATTTTTAATAATATTATTTTTGAATAAAAGTTTGAAAAATGATTGATTAACCCATAAATCAATTGTTTTATTTTTCAAATTCAGTTAAGTTGGAAATAAATCACTTTATTATTAAATTAATTCATAAATAAAACATGCACAATTAGAAAAGCAGACAACTACCAATTATCAATTAAAGCTAAACTCTATTTTGAGTTGAACTTTGCTTTTGCATGTTTTTGTGAGTTAATTATCCTTTATTTAAAAATAACTCAAAAATCAACTTGAGTTATTTGAGTGATTTATGGCTTTTATTCATGCACCTCCAAAGCCCTAGATTTCTATAAATTAAGGCTTTAGCTCATCTCAAATCATCTCATATTTTTGCATCCTCACGCTGTCGAATTGGAGACTGAAGAATCATCTTTGCGAATCCAAGCTATTGTGAGATCATTCTTGTTTTTGAGTATTGCATATCATTTAGAATTCATCTTAGATCAATTCATTGCATATAAATTTCATCTTAGATTTTAGATTCATATCAGTTTTGATCATATCATTGCATAGAAAAAAAAATAAAAATAAATAGATTAATTGCATTCATATTTCATATCAGTTTTGCATTCAAATCCTTCGTTTAGGTGTCGTCAAGGTCACTGATCTCGATACAATCTAAGAACATCATACTCGCACCTATTAGAAGGTAGTAAATCACCTGGTTAGATTAGTTTCAATTATTGCAGCTTTCATTTTTACTAACCTTTAATGTTTTACTGAAGTGTTGTGTCTACAAATCAGGTACAAAAATCACACACACATTTTTGGCACCCACCGTGGGGCCCTGATACGGGTTTCCAATTCAATTCTATCAATTTCTATCTTTTCTTCTCGATTTCTGAGCTAAAACTATGATTTTTAAATTATGTCCGTACAAATTTCATATGAATTTTTGACAAAAGTCATCTCAGACTATACCCATTTTCGTACGATAGTCTATCGGATCGAGAGTCGTGCCAGACTGTACACACTGTCATTTGGAAGTTCAATTGTCGTATCATCATTCACCCAGTGTCGTATGAGTTTCTAGACTATTGTCTGGAAGCAGACCCAGCGTTGTATGAGTTTTAGCACCAGGTTTTCATTGTCGTTTCATTTTTCAGAGCAGTTTGTCAGATTTGATTTTTAGATTTTGACTAACGACTAATCTTAACAATTGAAATTCTTTGTTTTTGATTGACTCCTGCTGGTTTTGATTGGAAAAAGTGCAAGAATTGCTAAAAACAAGTAAAAATCTACTAAGCACGTTGTGAGGAATTCAGGTAATCTTCTCAGCTAATAAGACTTCAATTTTGGATCTAAAATGAACATCTCACGTGTCTAGCTTGAGTGACTCTTATTTCTTTCCTATCACAGACTTCATTTGGGCTATAAAAATGAACATAGTTTGCTTTCAGCATCTTTGTTACACATAGTAATTAGGCCCCATGAACACTATTTGTGGATCTTGAGAGAGTGGGTTTCCAGCGAAACTCTTCTCAACAAAGGATCCCTTGTAGGTGGGGAGGATACTAAGGGAGTCTCATGTTCCACTAGATCCGTGTGTCTTCAACTTTTGATCGAGGCATTCTCTCTCCGGAGAGGTTGATAGATCATAAGGGGTTGATGTCATAGATCTTTGTGAGATAATCTTGGTCTTAGCATGTCGGATTAATCTATCTACTTTGTTTGGGTTAAAAGTGAAAAGGCTAGGGGATTATGCTCTACTTCCTTTTTGGATAGTACCAGAAACCCAAATCCTTGAATCTAGAACTAGTCTCCATGTGGTATATCTTGTGTGTCACCTTTAGAGAGGGTTAACCATAGTGGACATTCCCTTAATTGGGTCAACCACGTTGACGGAACCTCAAGCGGTAATAGCCATTTTCACCGTGGTAGTGACAACCACTATATAAATGTCATGTTGGAAGAAATCTCCATAGGTGTGGTCTCTTGTTGGGCTATCAGATCTCCCTAGCAGATCCTGAAGATTAAGTTCTCAGACTATGTCAAAACCTCGGTGCGCTTGGATTGGAGTTCGCCCTCTTGGATCATAAAAGTTGCAGAGTCAAACCATTACTAAAAACCCTAGCGAGGCCAAATTTTCATTTTCTAGGGTATATGTGCATTATTGAAAAATATTTTTGGAACATACACAATTAGCGCTTTTGAGGATTAGAATGAATAAAATCACTTGATTGTTCATGCGCAAGGTTTATTTTGCCCTTGTTCATTGTTTTCAGACATGCTTGAAATCACTTGCTTGCTATTTTGTGTGCTTGTTTATCTATCTAGTTATTGAAAATGAACAAATCTGTTACAATCCTCAAATCTGGACATTAAAATTTGCAAACAATCCGAATCTGAAAACTCAAAATTTGCAAAATTTGAAGTAAAATTCTTTTCTGGAGTCCACTGTCATCTTAGTCAGTCAGAAAGTCATACGAGTTTTTATCAAATGCCATTTCATTATTGCCCATCTGTCATATGGTAAAGAACCTAGTGTCGTATGAGTCTTTCTACCAGTCAAATTCAAAAAGTCAAATCCTACTAACAACTATCGTACGAGCTTTTCAACTATCATTTCATAGCATACCCACTGTCGTACGAGTCTGCAGAGTGTCGTTTGGGAAAATTTTGAAAGGTTGTCAGGAAATTGTCAGAATTGCCAGATACTTAGCTTTTCCAGCCTATTTCTAGAATCTATCAAATAAATCACTGAGTCAGGAATAGAGTAGTAAGCTATTGAGAATCCAATCATTATCCCAAAGTGGTCTTTTGAATCTGATTTAGCCTTCTGTTTAATCGATTTGAGTCTTTATCATCTTGTGTCAAAACCTTGTCATAACTATCAATCTTCAATCAATCATCAAAATGACTAAGTGTTGTGATATCTTGTTCGCTATCTTTTGGGAACCTACCCATACATCTAGGGCATAGTATCCCTCATCTAAGTCATATCTATACTTCAATCCATCAAACCTTGGCAAGGTAGCGTCATCTGATCATCTTGATTCAATTCATTCTTCAGTTGTCTTCATTTTATTCTTTTGCTTCACCCAAGGTTAATGGTGGAAATTAGAACTTCCTCTCACAAGAAATTTGGAGAAGCATCCCAGACCTTACCTATTACCGCTACCAAGGGTCCCACTCTTGAACAAATCTACAATTCAGGTCTTTACGAAGATGACGGTCTTGTCAACCTTTGATTAAAAACTGGTTACATTCCTCCTTCATCAACTCACAGAGGTACCCAACAAACCCCACATCAATCTATTCCAGGGAGTCCACAAACTCCTACCATGTCTCAAGCAGGGACAAACTTTGGCTCTCAAAGAACTCAATCTCAACATGGTGTAGATCAGGAACCCACACTTGAAGAAATTGCTCAATATCAAAATGATGATAACTTCAAATGAATGATGAAGCATTTCTTGAAAGAAGACAGAGAGGCATAATTTTTACAATTGGCTCATCAAGGAGCTAAACTTCCTCCCAAATTTAATGTTGAAGATATCATTACACATGAGGAAGAAACTCCACTCACAACTATGACAAAATAGATGCATGCCATGCAAGTCAAGCTTAATAATCTTGAGAAAGAAAAGGAACCCAATGAGTTCTCCATGGAGGCCCTATGTCCTTTTCCATTCGAAAAAGACTTGTACATGCCACCATTCCCCAAAAAAGTGGAGATGCCTAAGTATGATAAGTATGATGGACACTCAGATCCTCAAGATCATGTCAGAGAGTTCTGTACACAATCTATGGAGTTCATGCATGAACCGACCTACTTGATGCACCTCTTCCCTCGATCTCTAGGTGGAGCGACCATTCATTGGTTCTCTAGATTGCCTTCTACTATCAAAATTTTTGAGGAGTTGATCAAATTGTTCTATCAACAATAATCCTACAACATTCAACATCCAGTCATCATGATTGATATCTGTAATCTCAAGCAATATCCAGGGAACCATTCTTAACATTTCTTAAGAGATGGAGGAAGAAGTTCTC